>OY992879.1:89133902-89297536 GCA_963921405.1 Cepaea hortensis | reverse complement strand
ATATGCTTTGTTTGTTTGTTTGTTTGTTTGTTTTGATCGCTCGCTTTGAACTCAAGCGTAGCTCATACACACTACTTCTAATAGTGCTGGACTATATTTTACGTTTGGATTAGCTTTCCCTATTAATTGTGTCCCTCGCAATCAGGCGAACCCACTCCGACTTCAGAGGTATACATGCTTGTGGAACCTGGACTGTTTACCAGCGACACGCCAGGAAATTAAACCACTTCCACAGTCTGCCTTAGGAACCTATTCAAGATTAAATGCCGAGACAAGATCCCAGGAACTAAAATCTTACAGAGGCGTTAATGACCAGTATCCACATTCTACTAATGAAGAGTCAGATTCGATGGGCTGGTCACTTGATTCACATACCAGATCACAGGCTCCCTAAACGAAATTTTTACGGCGAGTTGTGCTGTGGTAAACGCTGCCAAGGCTGTCAGAGGAAACGCTACAAAGACACTGAAGATCTCACTAAAGGCTTTTGGAATTCATCACAACACTTGGGAGACTGCTGCCAAAGACCGAAATTTGTGGCGTACTTCATTACGCAAGGGTGTAGTCACTTGTGAAGAAAACAGGACTGCAAGAGCTATGGAAAAAAAAGGCAGGACAAAAACAACCACTGCAGGATATCCTCTTCCTGGAATGTCAGGTATTCTTTGCCGACATTATGAAAGAACATTTCGAGCCGAAATAGGCGTTACCAACCATCTTAGAACTCACGGCTTCAAACTTTGAACCCCACTGGATGCTTGCTTGCTTGCTTGTGTTCATTGGCTTGAGCTCCAACGCGAAGTCCTGTATGTCGGATGAAGACATCCTGTTGTCCAACATCCGTGTGATGTCATACAGGACCTGAGGTTTGCATGAGTATCCGTTGTCCCATGTCTGGCTTATTGGTGTGCAGACTGGTGGTTCCTCGCCGTACAGGCAGACACTCTCTGACTTCGGAGGAATCGGCGATCCTATTGACCTTAGCTAGGACCCCAAAGGGACCTGTTGCCCAGGACGCTCGACGAGGACGCGTCAATAGGTCTTGGCCAGTATATAACCCGGCCCTGGTGCCTTGGAAACACCTCTGCGTCCCAACCCCACTGGATGAAACAAATGATCCTGATCATTCTTGATGGAAAAACACCATATATATATATATATATATATATATATATATATATATATATATATATATATATATATGTGTGTGTGTGTGTGTGTGTGTGTGTGTGTGTGTGTGTGTATTGTCAGCGAATTACTTGAAAGGCTATACAACAATAAGCATGAATAGACAGCATTCAAAAGCGGAGCTTAACATAACTCATTTGAAAATACGCATGCGGGCATGCAGGAGTTAAAGGTAACGAACACGCAGAACAACTGCCTAGTAATGCACCAAAACAAACGGTAAGAAGCATGAGCATGGCTGATATAAGCTATGCATTACAGGCTCGACTGGTGGGTACAGACGAGACTTATGCTCGACTAGAGGAATTGGAGGAGAAACCTGGTCGAGGTCGTCTTTTCCATCAGCTTTGATGAGAGCAACAGTCTGGAAAAGAACCACCTCATGATAACGACTAACACCAGCAGTTGCTTCCGTGGGATTATTCCAGCGTGTACCAAATCCTGGCGCAGCGATAGCGTCAAGGCTAGAAGTGTGCCTGCCTGCCCAATGGTTATAGGTTCGAATGTCGATCGGGGTGGATTTTTAAAGTTTATCCGGTCTTCCAGATTGACCCAGCCTAGAACTGGTACTGCGACATGTTTTGGGAAGTCAAGGCAGCCTCCATAGTACTAATCATATCTCCCACCGAGTGACAACTGGTCTATGAAAATGTGTGTTTAACAACACATGTGTAATGCATCTGAAGCATGTACAAAATGGCTTCACTTTAATTACTAATTACTCGTATACTGACACCTTGCCGTCTTGATCAACTAGTTTGTTACATTGTGCTTCAAAAAGGCATAATAGCTACAACCCATGGCGGTAGCGAATGTGACTGATCAGACCAATTCGCGCGGTATATGTTCGTCCACAATGGATGCATGTGAACACTTTGTCATTCCCACCATCACGCACCTTCTTACGTCTCACACGCTCAGTGTGTAACCTATCTGCAATCATTTTCTCATTTGTCTTTATTCCATTTCTGATCTGACTATATAACGAACCCAAAAACATCATGCTCTGACGTGTGTCTGGCTGCATAGTTACATCTATTTTATGAGAAGCTGTAAAGGTGAACACAAAAAAGCAACTCACGTTTCATTCTCTTCTCCAGCCTGTATGTAGTCTGTCTGTTGGTGGTTCTGCTCGCTAAATACAAGCTTTTAGTAGCGTCATACACGCTGTAACAACCAAGGCTTTACTCTGTCTGTCTTTCTATTAAGCAATCCATCTGTCTATCCATCTATCCATCTATCCACCCATACACCCACCCACCAACCCATCCATCATATGTCTGTGTTTCTGTTAATCAGTCCGTCCGTCCAACCGTCCGTCTGTCTGTCTGTCTGTCTATCTGTCGGTCGGTCAGTCGGTCTGTCGGTCGGTCTGTCTGTCTGTCTGTCCGTCTGTCCATACGTTCGTCCAACCACCCACCCACCTACCCGTCTATCTGTCTATCTATCTATCTATCTATCTATCTATCTATCTATCTATCTATCTATCTATCTATCCATCTACCTATCTATCTATCTATCTATCTATATATCTATCTATCTATCTATCTATCTACTTATCTGTCTGTCTGTCTGTCCGTCCGTCCCTCCGTCCGTCCCTCCTTCCGTCCCTCCGTCCGTCGATCGATCGATCGATCTAAAATATCTACTACATCTGCTCTATATTTCCCTATCTCTGTCTCTCTGAACTGAATCTACCAGGTCTGAAACGCACACAATTTTCCCCAATCACGGCTGGAATCGACAATTCCCGAGCAGACAATTTTCCAGATTGGTAGTTCCGCCAAACAATTCTCCCTAGAACAATCGCAACAATCATACAATCAGCTTTCCATAAGGAAAACCTGAAAATGGAAAAACCATTTCCACATTCGTTTCTCTTTGCTATAAAGGTTTGGCGTGGAACTTACCCGGATCTAACACTGTACGTCGACTGCAGTGATTTATCAAAGAATCTCAATATAATCAGCGTGTCTGCGTTAAATGTAACGGCAAAATATGTTATTTGTCATGAAGTGCGGTGACTTTTTTGTGCAGTATATATGTCTATTTTTGTCGCTCGTTTTATTTTTGTTATGTCAAATGTTCCGAGAAAGTCCTAACATGTGTTGCGTAATGTATTTACAACGAAGTCTGTATATGAATAGGTTATGTTTAATGTTTTTGCTGGTAAGCTAGATTATTAGCTGCGCTTCTTGGAAATACCTGTCTGTTATAATAATCGTACGAGGGGAAGTCAATAAGTAAGTCACAAAGGGCTGTAGAAAAATAACTAAATATGATAACAACTTGAAACCAGTTTATTGTTATACATACATTGTCCCTTTATTTCTCAACATAATGCAAGAGTTTGTTTGGAATGGGGGAAGCTTCTTCCAAGAGGCTTGGGGAGCTACAGGCCAGGAAAAGATACCTGGTTAAATGCAGCGACTTTTGCCTTTGACGTTTATGAGGGGTTCCAGAGTAGACTGGAAACGATGGCGGCAGCGCTTTATCTCGAGGATGCGTACAATAGAGTTCGATATGATATTTTGATGACCGCACTGATGGAGAAGGGGGTCAATCCCTGATTGGTGAACTGGATAGCAGCCGTCCTGCATTCTCGTCGGATGCATGGACCCCAAAGCCACATATTTTAACCCCGGGACTGCCACAGTGATCTGCAATCTCACCAGTGCTCTTTAACGTGTATACGAGCAAGATTTCAAACCTAGAAGCACCAGGGGTTGGAAGGATATTAACATTTTCAGATGATATTCTTGCATATAGGTAGGGGAGAGATAGGGAGCAAACAGCCCAGGAGCTACAGGCGACAGTAGACAAAGTGATTGACTGGTGCACTGAAATGAGTGCTGTCATCGACCCGGAAAAGGCGGCTGTTTTGTGGTGCTCTCTGGACAACAGGATTGTGAGAGCTGATGTCCCAAGCCTCACGATAGATGGCAGAAGCGTCAACAGAAAGAACAAACTGAAGGATCTAGGAATCACATTTGACAGGAGTCTGTCCTTCAAGGACCACGTGGAGACGGTTGTGACAAGATCTCAAAAGGGACTCAATGCACTTAAAACTATGGCGGCAATGGACACAGAGCAGAGAATGCTTTTCACACTATACCAGTACTTGATCCTCTCAGTGATTGATTATGGACTAGGACTGCTCACTGTCTCAAAGAGTCAATTGGTGAAATTAGAGCGCATACAGAACGAAACTATGTGGGTCATTCTGGGATGCACCAGAGACACCCCAGTAGTGTGTATGCGTTACATCCTTGGTCCGCTAATTGTTGCTGGTAGGCTCAAGGTGATGCAGGCGAAGGCATACCTCAGAGTAGCTGCAGACACAGATCACCCGTTGCATAAGGCGCTGGACGCAGTTATGGGAAATCATGGATGGCTCAGGCGGAGGATACGATCAGACAGGTGTGCCCCCTCGAGAACATTAGGCGAGGAGAGGAGTGGGTCAGAGTGCCAGCGGAGTAGTCAGACTTGTGCAGAGTTATAATCACATTGAGCCGGGAGTGCAGGGAGTGGCCAGCAGGGGCCACAGAAGTGGAAATCCAGCAACTAATTCAGGATAATGCTCGCTCGGATGATGTGATTATCTACACAGATGGGTCGGTGTTGAGAGGTAGGAGAAGGGCCTGGGGGTTCATAGCAAAAGCTAATGGTCGACGTTTGGTGCAGGAGAGCCTGGCATATGATACCACAACATCTAGCTTAAGAATGGAGGTGGAGGCGGTCAGTGCAGCTTTCCGCTGGATGGAGAATACGATACACACACATCGTGATTATAAGTGACTCAGAAAGCATGCTGAGCAAGGTGAGGACAGGCAATCTTCGGGCAGAGTGGCTTGCTTCGGTTCGGAGGTCAAAGTGTGACAAGCATCGTCTGGATCTTTTCTCCGGGGCATGCCGGTGTGCTGGGGAATGAGCAGGCGGACAGATTGGCTGGCCCTGCAAAACTTGGTGGAGTATTGATGCATGACAAGGCAGACGTGGTTGCGGCCTTGTGGGAGCACGTGTACACTTCGGAGGAGCAAATGTATCACCATGGTTTGGCAAGAATGGGGCAGCGAGGAGTGACGAGGGGATCTGGTCGACGCTCGACGCTCAGAGGAAAGGCGAGACGGACATATAATCAGATTGCTGCTGGTACTATTAGTGTTGGAACGCTTCGCTGGCTGCTGAGGATTGGGACGGAGCGCTTATGGGAATGCTGAAAGCCCCGAATGCTGTGATGTCGGTTCCTAAATCAATCAATTCTCAATATAATTTCCACCAACATTGATGCACTTATCCCATAGTTTTGTAAGTCCTCCCAAACCGACTACATAGAACTGCGTGCTCTGTTTTCTAAACCACGTTTTCACTTCACTTCGGCGTCTTTCACGAAATTTCTCCCAAGGTGAGTTTCCAGCGGACCAAAAAAGGTGGAAATCATTTGGGGCTAAGTCGGAGCTGTAAGGTGAATGTTCCAGAACTTCCCACTTTTGATGGTTAATTGTCTCCAGAGTTAATCGAGCCGTATGTGGTCTGGCATTGTCATGAAAAAGCAACACTCCTCTAGTCAGCAGTTTTCATGTGAGCACCCTATTGCATATGCTACAGAGTCTATCGTTACTCGCCTGTCACCTCTAATCATCTCCTCCACCCGTTGCATGGATGCGTCTGTTGCAATCTCAACATGACGACCAGATCGGATTTCATCAACAATTTTAGAGTGTCCTTGAGAACATTTTTCTACCCAGCTATGCATCGCTTTACGGGACAAACATTTGTCAGCATAAACATGAAGCATTTCTTTATGAATTTCCTTTGTGGGCAGTCCTTTTGCCCACAAAAGAAAACACACAACAGCACGTTGCTCTTTGGTTGTACACTCCGTAAGTTCAGTCGCCATTTTGTTTATGTGCTGCGCATGCGCACGAGACACATAGCGCCACCTGACGAAGGGAATATAAAGTTCAATGTTGCTGTCACCTAATGACACCTGTAGAAAACGCCAACTACATTTACCTGCCATCCCACAGAACTGTGTGACTTACATATTGACTCGCCCTCGTAGTCGTGCTACTACTACTACTACTACTACTAGTAGTAGTAGTAGTAGTAGTAGTAGTAGTAGTAGTAGTAGTAGTAGTAGTAGTAGTAGTAGTAGTAGTAGTAGTAGTAGTGGTGGTAGTAGTAGTAGTGGTAGTAGTAATAGTAGTAGTAGCAATAGTAGGAGGAGGAGGAATAACAGCAGCAGGAGCAACAGCAATAGTAGTAGTAGTAGTGGTAGTGGTAGTAGTAGTAGTAGTAGTAGTATTAGTAGTAGTAGTAGTAGTAGTAGTAGTAGTAGTAGTAGTAGTAGTTATAGTAGTAGTAGTAGTAGTAGTAGTAGTAATAGTAGTAGTAGTAGTAGTAGTAGTAGTAGTAGTAATAGTAGTGATAGTAGTAGTAGTAGTAGTAGTAGTAGTAGTAGTAGTAGTAGTAGTAGTAGTAGTAGTAGTATACGGAGGAGGAGAAGGAATAACAGCAGCAGGAGCAGCAGCAGTAGTTGTAGTAGTAGTAGTTGTTGTTATAGTAGTAGCAGCAGCAGCAGCCGTAGTAGTAGTAGTAGTAGTAGTAGTAGTAGTAGTAGTAGTAGTAGTAGTAGTAGTAGTAGTAGTAGTAGTAGTAGTAGTAGTAGTAATGATGGTGGTGGTACTGGTAGGGATTAATGGTGGTAGTAGTAGTAGCAGCATCAGCAGCAGTAGTAATAGTAGTAGTAGTAGTAGTAATAGTAGTAGTAGTAGTAGTAGTAGCAGTAGTAGTAGTAGTAGTAGTAGTAGTAGCAGTAGTAGCAGTATTGATGGTGATGGTAGTGGTAGTGCTTAGTGGTAGTAGTAGTTTTAGTAGTGGTCGTAGTGGTGGTAGTAGTTGTAAAGTAGTAGTAGTACTAGTAGTTTTAGTAGTAGTAGTAGTAGTAGTAGTAGTAGTAGTAGTAGTAGTAGTAGTAGTAGTAGTAGTAGTAGTAGTAGTAGTAGTAGTAGTAGTAGTAGTAGTAGTAGTAGTAGTAGTAGTATAAGATGTGTAGGGAAAATAACTGTGATGAAAGTGGATTAGGTGGAGGAGAGGAAATGAATGGGGGAGATGACGAGTAGTGAGAAGAAGAAGAAAAGAAGAAGAAGGATGAGTCGGAGTGAGAGGAGAACAGCAAGCAGAAGACGAATAAGAAGAACAGGGAAGAAGAAACGGGAAGAGGAGTTGAAGAGAAGGAATATGAATAGAACGGTGCAGCATAAAAGAAAGAGGGAGAAGGAAACAAGAAAGAGGAAGAAAGGGAAAAAGAAGAAGGGGAAGAATACCCCCAAGCTGTTGGGATACGACTATCTTATTCGATAGACTCGAGTTCTAATCCCTGGCTATGCAGTGGTACACGTGTAGTAACCATGATGTTTGTTAGTCTCTGTAAGTCATAATGACGGCTGTTGATGGTGAAATCAGTTATCAGTTATCATTTATCAGTTGGGGCATCTTCATTGCACTCCGGACATGTCCATAGGTGCTCAGATCCTCCCCTCAGCATATGCATAAGCGTCCGGTGGCTAATAGTGCCAGTTATGTGTTGGTTGACGAGGCCCTTTGTTTTCCCGATGTACCTCTCGCATCTGGCCGTGCCGATTCTTACTCCCAAGTCTTTGATCCTGGACAGCGATGTGGATTCACTGACGTCAAAGTCCTCTGTTCTCGCCATATCTTTGAGGACGTTAATAACATCGGCACGATCCATGGGCTGGCCATCTACAGTGGGTGCAGAGCCAGCCAGTTTATCAGCTCGTTCATTTCCCTCGACTCCCGCATGTCCCGGGACGAAGATGAAGATGACTTTACAGACAACAGACTTTCGCAGCGACTCAGTCCACTGTCTACTTACAGATCCAGCTTCGACCTTCTGAATCATGCTCATTGAATCACTTAGTACACACACGTTGGTATAATGCTGTGATTCCAGACATATGAAAGCCTGTGTAACTGCCATCACCTCCATCGTCATGCTGCTCGTGGTCATAGAGTGGGCACTACTGGATTCTTGAACGGTTCGGCCCGCTGAACGGGCTGTAAATGCCCAAGCACTTCTCTGCTGCTTTACAACAGATCCATCTGTATAGATGAGCACTTCGGGGCTATCTGAGTGTTCATAGATGAACGCGTTAACCTCTGCATTGACAGCGGCAGGGTTCTGCTCTCGGCACCGTCTATCGAGTGTGATAATGCAGGAGAAAGTGCACTTAAAAGCTGGAGGCACCGGCACCCATTCCTTGCCGGGGTTGATACTGGTAAGACTGCAGACCTGTCTGACGACATCTTCCGCCCGACCCATCCATGATTTGCCCCTCTTTAGCCTGTCACTCTTTTCTCTGAATATAGCGTCATGCAGAGGGTGTTGCTTATGAGGTGGAACTGGTGATAATGATGAATATTGGTAATGGCGATGACGATGACAGAATTAGTGATTTTGAATGTGGTGGAGATGATAATAATGGAGGTAGTGGTTCTTAATATGGTGGAGATGATGATGCTGACGACGACGACGATGATGATGATGATGATGATGATGATGATGATGATGATGATGATGATGATGATGATGATGATGATGATGATTATGATGATTATGATGATGATGATTCTGTGTTCATCCGGAAAGGTGTTTTTTCGGACGTGACTGCGTTGTGCCCTTATATGTTCAATCATGCACAATTTCTTCACATTTTCACTCAAGCTAATATACACAAACTCCCATACTTTCACACACAAACATTGTCATGAGCATCCACACACATATTGACAAATATGAAATGCATATACATTGCTATTTTAAAGCATATCATTTCAATGCAATAAGTTAATATTAGCTAAAACCAATGAGAGACAGACAGACAGACAGACAGACAGACAGACAGACAGACAGAGATTAGTCCTGCCTCGTTACTTGCCTGCCTATATGGCTATTTGCTTACCTAGCATACAGAATCCAGCTTACGTAAGAAGCTGCCCACATATGTACGTATCTATCAGTCAATCTGTCTACGAGCGGGCTTCAAATGACAACCTAAACTGTGCAACAGAAATTACAATAACCATGCCCTTGTCTTGTAACCTGTCAATATTGTTGTTAAGGATGTCAACAGTGTTAACCACGTGACATCACAGTGCAGACGAACACTGTGGCGTAATAAGGACAGTTTAAACATGGCCACCCACTTTTGACATGCACGACAGAGAAGCAACGTTTTATCCGTTTTTTTTTAAATCGTTGAAAGGGTGAAAACTATAGCAATTCATTAGTGAGTGAAGGTCCAGTATGGGATGCATGCTTATCAGTCCAGCAAGTGTATGAGTGGCGTAGCAAGTGTATGAGTGGCGTAGCAAGTGTATGAGTGGCGTAGCAAGTGTATGAGTGGCGTAGCAAGTGTATGAGTGGCGTAGCAAGTGTATGAGTGGCGTAGCAAGTGTATGAGTGGCGTAGCAAGTGTATGAGTGGCGTAGCAAGTGTATGAGTGGCGTAGCAAGTGTATGAGTGGCGTAGCAAGTGTATGAGTGGCGTAGCAAGTGTATGAGTGGCGTAGCAAGTGTATGAGTGGCGTAGCAAGTGTATGAGTGGCGTAGCAAGTGTATGAGTGGCGTAGCAAGTGTATGAGTGGCGTAGCAAGTGTATGAGTGGCGTAGCAAGTGTATGAGTGGCGTAGCAAGTGTATGAGTGGCGTAGCAAGTGTATGAGTGGCGTAGCAAGTGTATGAGTGGCGTAGCAAGTGTATGAGTGGCGTAGCAAGTGTATGAGTGGCGTAGCAAGTGTATGAGTGGCGTAGCAAGTGTATGAGTGGCGTAGCAAGTGTATGAGTGGCGTAGCAAGTGTATGAGTGGCGTAGCAAGTGTATGAGTGGCGTAGCAAGTGTATGAGTGGCGTAGCAAGTGTATGAGTGGCGTAGCAAGTGTATGAGTGGCGTAGCAAGTGTATGAGTGGCGTAGCAAGTGTATGAGTGGCGTAGCAAGTGTATGAGTGGCGTAGCAAGTGTATGAGTGGCGTAGCAAGTGTATGAGTGGCGTAGCAAGTGTATGAGTGGCGTAGCAAGTGTATGAGTGGCGTAGCAAGTGTATGAGTGGCGTAGCAAGTGTATGAGTGGCGTAGCAAGTGTATGAGTGGCGTAGCAAGTGTATGAGTGGCGTAGCAAGTGTATGAGTGGCGTAGCAAGTGTATGAGTGGCGTAGCAAGTGTATGAGTGGCGTAGCAAGTGTATGAGTGGCGTAGCAAGTGTATGAGTGGCGTAGCAAGTGTATGAGTGGCGTAGCAAGTGTATGAGTGGCGTAGCAAGTGTATGAGTGGCGTAGCAAGTGTATGAGTGGCGTAGCAAGTGTATGAGTGGCGTAGCAAGTGTATGAGTGGCGTAGCAAGTGTATGAGTGGCGTAGCAAGTGTATGAGTGGCGTAGCAAGTGTATGAGTGGCGTAGCAAGTGTATGAGTGGCGTAGCAAGTGTATGAGTGGCGTAGCAAGTGTATGAGTGGCGTAGCAAGTGTATGAGTGGCGTAGCAAGTGTATGAGTGGCGTAGCAAGTGTATGAGTGGCGTAGCAAGTGTATGAGTGGCGTAGCAAGTGTATGAGTGGCGTAGCAAGTGTATGAGTGGCGTAGCAAGTGTATGAGTGGCGTAGCAAGTGTATGAGTGGCGTAGCAAGTGTATGAGTGGCGTAGCAAGTGTATGAGTGGCGTAGCAAGTGTATGAGTGGCGTAGCAAGTGTATGAGTGGCGTAGCAAGTGTATGAGTGGCGTAGCAAGTGTATGAGTGGCGTAGCAAGTGTATGAGTGGCGTAGCAAGTGTATGAGTGGCGTAGCAAGTGTATGAGTGGCGTAGCAAGTGTATGAGTGGCGTAGCAAGTGTATGAGTGGCGTAGCAAGTGTATGAGTGGCGTAGCAAGTGTATGAGTGGCGTAGCAAGTGTATGAGTGGCGTAGCAAGTGTATGAGTGGCGTAGCAAGTGTATGAGTGGCGTAGCAAGTGTATGAGTGGCGTAGCAAGTGTATGAGTGGCGTAGCAAGTGTATGAGTGGCGTAGCAAGTGTATGAGTGGCGTAGCAAGTGTATGAGTGGCGTAGCAAGTTTCAAAACGGCGTGAATTCTGTCACAGACTATTCACGACCGGGACAGGCACACCGAGTGGTGACCAAGAGAATTTGTTTCTGCGGGAATCCAAAGACTTTATCGGTGCTGGAGGACTTGCATTGAACGCAATGGACCCAGGAATGCTAACCTGGTCAAAAACGCATGCAAAAGTCGGATGTGTTGGCCTAAGGGTCTAGGCCCAAAGGTACATAACAATATACTGCAAATACATCTGGAAAAAACACTCCAGATAAACGAAGAAGAAGAAGAAGAAGAAGAAGAAGAAGAAGAAGAAGAAGAAGAAGAAGAAGAAGAAGAAGAAGAAGAAGAAGAAGAAGAAGAAGAAGAAGAAGAAGAAGAAGAAGAAGAAGAAGAAGAAGAGGAGGAGAAGAAGAAGAAGAAGAAGAAGAAGAAGAAGAAGAAGAAGAAGAAGAAGAAGAAGAAGAAGAAGAAGAAGAAGAAGAAGAAGAAGAAGAAGAAGAAGAAGAAGAAGAAGAAGAACGCAGTGGTGACTACGTCGAAAATTTATACATTTGTTCTCTATACTTTCTCAGAATATCTTCACCCGAAAAAACATTTAAGGTTTTCAATTGAAACCCTTCGTATATTACTATACTCGGAGCGCAATTCATTACAAATAAGTATCTTTTAATATTTTCACTACATCTACAAGGGGGATGACAGGAATAAAGAGGAAACGCTAAATTTTAGAGAATTGCGTAAACACATTAATTTTAATGACTTGGAAAATGTTATCATCAAACGCTGATAATTTCAAAGCTCATAAAGCATAAAATGCCTGATTAATGGCCTGACGTGCTCTTGAATATAAGATCTTTGTGATCTTTTGGATGACCTCATTACCAGCTGCCAGGGAATTGTAATCTTTGAGGCACCATCAATTACCCATCTCGTCCGTGACCTCGCTTGGCATTAAGTCCAGGCCATTGCACAACGTCGTGGTTGAAGTACCGGATTCTCTTCTCGTGGAAGGAAAGTGAATGTTGGTACTTCCGGTTGGCTACATCCTATTTTGAAACAGCAATGGTTCCCAAACGGTTCTGCCTGGATGTAAGGACGGTAACGAATTTTTTCCAAAAAAAAATTATGTTGATTTGAGTTGAGATGAGTTAAGAACCGGCATCACTGCAGTCAGTACATTCCCATACGGACTCTGTCCCTTGTTCAAAGAAAGAAAGAAATTGTCCGGAAGCTTGTTCTCGCAATGGGTCTGTGGCGTCAGAGGGCCATTACATTGTGTAGGTATGAGAGCTAGGAGGGGCCCAATTTTTGTCCTATCACATTGGCAAGCGACGAGTCCGGTGCCGACCCCGCATGCGACCGTAATCATGACATTACCAGCGCATTCTAAAAAAATGTAGATGTCGTAAGTAAATAACACGGCAATGTTCCTATTGTATATGGATCCACGACCACCTGCTGTCACATGAACACTCTTGCTATCATTGAATGCTTGAGTTCGATTCGCAGAACTGACAGAGTGGTTTTAGTAGTTTGTTTCTCCTAATGCGACTCTGGGTTCTCTAAAATTGGCACTAGATCAGTGAGTCAAGTAGTCTCCATAATGAAGCTGAAGTAGATTTACAACACTCTTTCCCTCCCTCGCTTTGAGTGTACTTTATAGAATGTCATTCATCTCTTGAAAACACACTCCCCTTGCATCGGTATGTATTTAAAAACGCATTTGGAAGGAAATATGATCCGCTTTATTGCACCAGGTTTTATCACATATGGCACAGCCTCTTTTGGCAGAGCGGCCTGGCTGAAGTTTCGCACAGGTTAGGCACTCCATAGCTCCAGTGATGAGCACATAGAGTCTCTGAAATAGCTGCACTTTGAGAACATGATGATGAAGTTCTGAAACTAACCAACACAATATAGAGCGCGGGGGATTGGCTATTACGTGTTTTCTACACATACATGCGCGCACACATACACACATATGCAGGCGTACATAGATGCACATTAACGGAGAGAGAGAGAGAGAGAGAGAGAGAGAGAGAGAGAGAGAGAGAGAGAGAAAGGGGGGGGGGGGGTAGACAGACAGATATGTATGGTGGATGCATAGAATATCAAACAGGGATGTTGGTTGTATGCATACACTCACGAACATTTCTACCTATTTACTTCCCTTCTGTCTGCCTACTTGCTTGCCTATATATGTGTCTGTCTGCGTGCTTACCTGCCTGCCTGCCTGTCTGTCTGCCCACCTGCTACCGTGCCTGTCTGTGTGTCTGTCTGTGTGCCTATTCAAGAAGCAGCTAGTAACATGCAAGAAGATAGTCCACAGCCGGATAATTATTAATGGCAGAAACAACGTGCAAGGCATGCCAGAAGCCAGTACATACAAAGACCACCAACTGACTGCACCCACATGATAATTGGCGACTCCTTGATGACAGGCATATACAGTGATCGTATGTCCTCATCACACACCAATTTAGCTACAACAATTCCGCTTCCAGGTGCAGGGGCAGACAGTCTAACAGACAGTATATGTAGAATGGAAATTAACGCAAGCGTTAAGAAGATTACAATACACATAGAGATAAACGACACTATGAGAAACCAAAATATCACAATTTCTCAGTTACGAAAACTATTATACTTATTACTCTATAATTTTCCCAATTCTAAAGTTTTTTCTCTTCCATCATACCACCAAGTTATGGCTCCCAGCGTCGACTAGCCGATATAAATAAACAACACCCTAGAAAAATTATGTAATCAGTATAATGTACACTTCATCAGAAACACACCATTCTTCACATCGCAGACAGGTGTGCCAAAGAAACGGCTGTACAGAGACCAAATCCACACATCCACATTAGGTAGTAGTTTGCTGGCTAACAATCTCAAATATCCAGAAAGGGCACACACAACGACCAACACACACACACGACAGACATTGATTACTGAAGAACGAGACACCCAGTCCAGCCGAAATACCCCCATTACCTCAGATAAACGTCTGCTGGCGTCTGACCCCCGAACTCCTGCCATTCTAGGTGCACACATGCTACCAAGAATAAATCAACCTCTCCTTCTTACCCCCACCCTCACACGTGAAGGAAATAACTTCCAGGAAAATGTCCCTCCCCTCACTTGTAAAGAACCCTTGTTGCAAACAGCGGCACACACGCACGGCAGTAATACCACTTTGGCACACCACGCTCACGACAGCAGACAACAACAGTCTCCGAATCACCAAGTTCACGCCAGCAATACGCAATCTAGCAGTCAACAACAGGTTCCGAATCATTAGAGTTCAGAACTTCTATACTTGATGCAATTTAGTCCTGCCACACTGAATCAAGCCCTTATGATGTCCCTACAATACAGACCTGTGAGATAGGATATGTATTAAACACTGAACCCTATATGCATTGATACCAGCAACAGAGCTTCCTCCTTGAACTTTCATTGCTTACTGTCTAACGTTTTATTTCCCATGTGGGATACCCAATTTTAAACAGAAACATTAACTTGTAAAGTCATTTATTCATTCTTTTGGATAACAACTGATTACTTAGCTTGTGAAGTAGTTCTTTCAAGTTAATTAGTTGTATGTTCATACGTTTTGATTCGTTTTGTTCTGTGTTTGATTTATCTTTTTTTTTGGGGGGGGGGTGGAGGGTATCATTAGTTGAATCTTTATAATATTGTCATTTGCATATCGATTTATATTACTGGATTTTGTAACTTAATGTAATTGTGAATTTGTTATAATCTTGCATTTTTGCTTAAGTTTGACTAATTTACACTCGCTCCATGAATGAAATGTCTGAGAAGTGGCAACTGGCTCAGTAAGTCAGGAATACACATTGAACACTTAAACATATGCCACTTTTTAACAAACTGTCAAAGTTATCTTTCATTCTTAATCAAAATTTTCATTTATTTGGCCTTAGTGAAAGTAGACTAAATTAAACATTTCAGATGATGACATCTCTATCAACGGGTATAAAGTGTTTAGAAGAGATTTTAAAACATGTGTTTGCATATCCTTTACAGGACATCGCTGTCAACATCAGCATCTTTCACCTGATTGTTGATTTCTTGGCAAGATTACGCTCAGTAGTTTGCCATTGCTTTCTGGGCGGTTAGAAGAGATACCTGCAGGAAATAACCACACACCTCTGATAATTGGCTACCTCTATCGAAATCCCAGCGCTGTCTGGTACGAAAACTTCACTATCATGATGGATATGGTCTTCGCTTCCGAGAAGGAAATTATACTACTCGGAGACTTTAACATTGACACCAACAAATCCAACATAATATGGGGAAATATAATTGCATCATACAATTTCCAACAAATAATACAACAAGCTACTAGAGTAACAAACTCATGTTCAACACTCATATATCACATTTATGTAACTTGCTCAGACAATATCATAGAATGCACCGTTACCCAATTGTGCAATGAGCGATCACTATCCAATTTGTTGCACGTGGTCTAAAATAGGTATTAAAACTCCTAAACATAAACACGTAAATGTAAAATATAGAAGTCACAAACATTTTAACCAAAACGCATTTTTAAAGGACTTGATCAGTTCACCTTCAGACAATGTTTATCAACTTCCTGACCTGGATGATGCTCTGGAATTCTGGATGAAGATATTTATTGATGTGTTTGATAGACATGTGCCAATCAAAAACGTTTGAGTAAAACATCACGTCAAACTACCTTGGATCACCCAGGAAATGCTTGAAATTATGGGAGATATAGATAAAGCACATAACAAGCGGGATCTCAGCACATACCGTACTCTTAGAAACAAAGTTCAATATACCATTCGAAGGGAAAAGAAAAATTACTTTAAGAACTTCGTAATGGTTACAACAAATAGTAAGGATATATGGACGACAATTAACACAATGACAAACAAGTTTAACTTCCCAAATTCTTTACCATCACATCATATTACATGCGACCAATTCAGTAGTTTTGTTTTTTTTTTTTTTTTTTTTTGATTTTTTTTTTGATTTTTTTTTTTTTAAACTGACATAGACCAGTTGAAGGCTTCAATACCAGATTCTCCTTGCAACTTATCTTTACTGTCATCATCTTGTGAGAATAGATGCTCCCGCAATATTCTTTCGGGCATGCCGCTAATACAATCACTGAAGTATTCACTTACCTCGGTAAACTAACAAACACAACCTCATCTGGGTTAGATGGAATCAGCAATCGGATTCATCGTTGTGTTGTGCCATTGATCTGTATATCACTAACCTATGTATATAATCAGTGTCTCACCAAAGGCCACATTCCATCAGTTCTCAAAATTGCTAAAGTGTACCCTCTTCTTAAATATGGTTCATTGGACAATGGTCTCCCGAACAATTACAGACCCATTTCCTTACTATTATCACTATCTAAACCACTAGAATAACGCATCCATAAAGTAACATTACAGTATTTAGTTCGCAACAAGCTTATTGTTGACAGTCAATCGGGATTTCGACCAAAATATTCTTGCCATACGGCCCTATCAAACATGATAGAAAATTGGTACCAGAATATAAACAACAACAGTCTATGTGGAACTGTTTTTATTGATTTCAGGAAAGTATTTGATATGATAGACCATACTATTAATTAAAAATCTTGAGACAATGAAAACTGGCCCTAATGTAGTCACTCTGATAATATCTTTTCTGTCAAACAGAAAGCGAGTAGTATCACACAATAAATCTGTCTCAAACCACTACATTCAATATTGGAGTAACGCAAGGCTCTAGTCTTGGCCCTCTATTATTTGCCATATATATTAACGATCTACCTTTGCATCTTTCGTCTTCCTGCGATCTATTTGCAGACGACTGTACAGGGTATACAAATGCTGAAAACTATAATTTGCTTTAGTCGTCTTTGCAACAAGAATTAAATAATGTAGTTAGGTGGAGCTATGCAAACCGTATGCAAATTAACGTCACTAAAACAAAATCAATGTTATTAACAACCAAAGACTTCAAACTCTGAATTCGCACACGTCACTTCAACTTCACACTTAACATAGATAACATGCCAGTAGAAAGTGTAATTGAGCACAAAATATTAGGCCTAATCATTGGTAGAAATCTAACCTTTCATCCCCACGTTCAAGCGCTCATTAAACAAACAGCGAAAAGTCTACCAACTCGCCAAAATTAAAAATTTCCTTGATGATGACACGAGGAAAATATTCTATACTTCTCACAGACACGTTTTGACTACTGCTCTACAATCTGGGACGGTTGTTCTAATTCAAGCACCAAGCGACTTTGCTCACTCCAGAAACGGGCCATGAGTTTAATTTATAGCAAACATTTATCTGGCAATCCTAGCCTGCATAAACGCCTTCAGGTACTACCACTCCGCAAACGCCTGCTTTTCAATAAGGCCAAACTAATTCAAAAAATCCTACATCGGAATGCCCCAAATTACCTTTGGCCATTGTTTAAATATAATGCTAGATACTGTAAACGATTAAATATATTACACATTCTGAAGCCTCGGAGTGACTTATACAAAACAAGCTTAACGTACTCTGCAGCTCAGCTGTGGAACAATCTTCCACAAGAAATCAAAGACACCACCAATCCCTATACATATAATCGCAAATTCCTCTTCTTCTTCGTTCATCCGGAGTTTTTTTTTTTTTCGGATGTGATTGCGTTGTGCCTGTTTACAGCAGAGCTGCGTTCTTGCGCCGTTAGGCCGACACATCCGACTTCTGCGGGCATTTGTTGACCGGGTTAACCTTCCCGGGGGTTTCTTAGGACGTTTGACTCTCACTGTTGTGGTGTTATCCCCCATCCCAGCTGGTCCATATAGAACAGCCAAAGATCCTGGTCAGCCCTCAAGGGAAGGCAGGGGCAGACCATGGGCATTCCCCGCCATCCAAGGAGGCTTCCATACTTGCAGAGCCGATACATAGCGCTCTGATACTGGGCTCACCCAAGGAATCGTCACGTCCTGCACATGGCTGCTTAGCCTCACTTCCGTATATTGGGCCTTCCGTTCACCAAAGGCTGTTCTTCCGGAAACCAGAAGTATGCAGTCTGCAGATGACATCCACACAGTGAGCTTTCGATTCGGACTTTCCATGTAATGGATTTGCTATCCAAGCAATATTCCATTTCGTGCCACTAGGACACTTTTCCACCTTTTATGAAGCCCACACAGTGGGCTTTTGATTCGGAATTTCCACGTAATTGATTTGCTATCCAAGCAATATTCCATTTCATGCCACTAGGACACTTTTCCACCTTTTATGAAGCCCACACAATGGGCTTTTGATTCGGACTTTCCACGTAATGGATTTGCTATCCAAGCAATATTCCATTTCATGCCACTAGGACACTTTTCCACCTTTTATGAAGCCCACACAATGGGCTTTTGATTCGGACTTTCCACGTAATGGATTTGCTATCCCAGCAATATTCCATTTCGTGCCACAAGGACACTTTTCCACCTTTTATGAAGCCCACACAGCGAGCTTTCGATTTGGACTTTCCACATAATGGATTTTCTATCCAAGCAATATTCCATTTCGTGCCTCTGGGTCTTCATGCATTCCTCCTCCTCCATTCTCTATTGAATTTTTGGCTGATCCATCTGTATATGCATGGGTCCAATTCCTGCTTGGGTAATGTTCTTTTATGTAGTTTAGGGTTATTTCTCTTCTTTCGGTTTCATGCTGAGTGTTCTTTTTCTCAATACCAGGAATTTTTTCTATCATCTCAGGCAGTTGCTGCTGTCTCCAAGCTGGGAACTTGTGTGCATTGTGTATGGGCTTGACTGTTGATATGTTAAGTATAGGATCTGCCCTAATCCTTCGTTTTGCAGTTTCTACAAAGTTGCTACGCTTCAGTCTTCCCTTTCCAAAACCATTAAATCTGTTGTACATAGGGTGGTCTGTCAATCTTCTAAATTTTTCTGCTTGTTGCTGGGCTCTGCTATCTCTTCTATCCTGCATTGGTTGTAAACAAGTGATCTTTTCTAGTTCATTAAAAGGCGTTGTCTTCAGGCTTCCAGTTATGATTCGCATTCCTTGGTTTTGGACTCTACTTATTTTGTTAAAGTTTGACTTAGGTGCTGTTGCCCAAGCTGCAATGCCATATTCCAGTACTGGCCTCACCCGTCCAGTATATAACTTCTTGAGAACTTTCTCATCTGCTCCCCACGTTGTACCAGCAAGCTTTTTCATGATTGCCATTCTCTGCCTTGCTCTTGTTCGATTTTTCTCAACCTGTGTCTTCCATGTCAGGCGACGATCAAAGGTGACTCCTAGATAGTTTGGATTTTCTTCATGGCGCAATATTTTTCCATTCAATACCAGCATAGGTTGCTGAGTTTTATTTGAGAGGGAGAACACTGTGCATGTTGTTTTCTCCTCACTTATCTTCACTAGCCATGATTTTGACCAGTCCTCTAGCGCTAATAAGGCTTGCTGTATTCTGCTGTTAGCTGTAGTAATATATTCTTCAGATGTCCATATGGCTAGGTCATCTGCAAAGGAGGATGTGTGTACTCTGGCTGGAAAATTTTCTGTGATGTCATTTATATATGCTAGGAATAATGTTGGTGAAAGAACTCCTCCTTGGGGGACACCTTGCTCCAACAGGATCATTTTGCTTGTTTGTCCTTGTACTTTTGTCCTGGCAGTTCTGTTCTCAAGGTAGTGGCTGATCCATTTATACATTTTTCCACAAACATGCATGTTTTGCAGTTTTACTTTCAGTCCTTCCTTCCATACTTTATCAAATGCTTTTTCTAAATCTATCCAGACTGCTAGTGTGTGCTTTTTCTCTTGGAAGGCATCCTCTATTTCCTGACCTATATAGGTTATTTGATCTTCAGTGGATCTGTACTTTCTGAATCCTGCTTGGTGTGGTGTTAAGAGTTTGTTTTCTTCCAGATGCCATGTTAGCCTGCCATTGATAATGCGTTCCATTAATGTTTCTACACAGCTAAGTAGACTGATAGGTCGATAGCCATTTGGTTCTTCCAGGTCTTTTCCTTTCTTTGGGACTGGTATTAGTATAGCTTCCTTCCATGCCTGTGGGACTATTCCTCTCTTCCAGCTGTTATTTAGGACTGCTAGTAATTTCTTCTTTGCCTTGGTGCCTAGTCCTATTAGCATTTCATTTGTGATTCCATCCTTTCCTGGTGATTTCTTCTTTTTTAGGGTATTCATTGCCTGTTCCATTTCCTCCATTGTTAGATTTGCCATCATATATTCTGCTGCTGTCTCTGTATTTCTATGATGTAGCTGTTTGTCTTTGATTGCTATCTTCTGTTCGGTTGTAATATCAATGTTGTTTGCATTTGCATAGTGTTCCATTAGTGCATTTGCAGCCTTTTTTCCTGTAAGCAAGGCATTTCCTTGTTTAATTGTTATTTGTTTGTTTCTAGGTCCTTCATTGTTCATGGCTTTCACTAGTTTCCACAGTTTGTTTCCATCCCTGTCGAAATTCAGGTTTTCTGTTTTTTCCCTCCAACAATCTCTTGTTGTTTGATTTACTGCTCTTTTATATTTTGCTGAGATGGCTTTGAGAGAGATGTTCGCTTCAATTGGTTGTTCTCTCTCTGCTGTCTTCCTGGCATCTTCAACTTTGTCCTCCAAACTTTGTAGTTCTTCAGTCCAGTATGGTTTATAATTTTTCCTCGCTCCTCTTGGAATGGACTCAGTGGCTGCCTGTATTATCGCTCTGTTTAGACTTTCCACCATTTGCTTTATGTTGCCATATCGTGTATTTATGTTTTCACAATATTTGTCTGTTAGTATGGCAAATCTGTCCCAATCTGCTCGTTTGTAATTCCAGCGGGGCAAGGGCTTTTGCTCCCGTGGAACATACTCCATATTCATTACAAGCTTGATTGGTCTGTGGTCACTACCTGCTAATTGGTCCAGCACATGGCGATCGATTTTGTGGAGGATGTCTCCTGTGCAGAAAGCTAAGTCTGGAGTAGAAGTGGTAAGCCATCTTCTGGAGTAGAAGCTTGGTGTGTCATCCGCTTTGTTGAGTAGATGGAGATTTGAGTCTATTTCCCAGCCCTCCACTTCATCTCCTCTTTTGTCAGTATCTGGGTATCCCCATCTTTCTGAACGGCTATTAAAGTCTCCGACAATAATGCAGTTTGTGTCAGTTATTTTCATGTTTGAGAGTGTAAGGTCCTTATCTGCTGGGCTATACAGATTGTAGATTCTTATTTTCACGTCCTTTATCATTATATCAACACCTATAATTTCCGTTTGGTTGTCAGAGATCACAGATACTTCGCTGCAAGGTATTGTATTTTGTGTAAGTATTAGAACTCCTCCTTTGTGTCCTTCGCGGTCGAAACGTGTGGCCTGATATCCTCTGACTGAGAATTTGTGATTGGCGTTGAGGTGTGTCTCTTGAATGCATGCCACATCTATTCTATCTTTATGAAGACGCTGTGTTAGGGAGTCTTTCTTCTTGTAAACTCCTTCGGCATTCCACTGTAGTATGTTGAGTGTCCGGGGTATTTGGTCAATAGCTCTTAACCTACTCCTCTGTGCCTTGACTCCACAGCACAGGGGAAGGTGACCACCAGTAGTCATGGGTGGACCCCCTCGAGGCAGGGGGCCCGGCACTATCGTCGCCTGATGGGACTTCACGGGATTAGCACCATAACTATTAATTTTTATTTGTGACATCATGAATTAAGTTACGTTGCACTGCTTTGTTAAGCCTGTGGCTCAGTACATCCGATTTCGACAAGCATTTATTTGGGATGCTTTCCCTAGCCTTTGACTGTCCCCAGTCTACCTACAAGGCAGCAGGTTTTACGTTGCACTGCTTTGTCAAGCCTGTGGCTCAGTACATCCGATTTTGACAAGCATGTATTCGGGGTGCTTTCCCTAGCCTTTGACTGTCCTCAGTCTACCTACAAGGCAGCAGGTTTGTGTGTCTCTTCGTCTGGTCCCTCTCCCTTGACCTGTCCGACATGGGTGGCCCTACCAGTAGCTGTGCTACCGTCGGCATAGCTCTTAGGGTAATTGGGACGCTCAAGCCCCTCTACCTCGTCAGGGTGGACACACAGCAGAGGGGTAATCGCAAATTATTCGAATACTATCTCAGTATGGATTCCTTCCCCCTTTAATATTAGAAATAATAATAATAACAAAACCCTAGTATAACAGCAGACAGACAGAAAAACCAATGAACAAGACCTTCAAGAAACAAATGAAGATAGTAAACTGATTAGAGACATTAGATGTAGACAGTCACAATTTTTTGGGCATGTTATGAGAAGAAATGAATTGGAGAAATTGGTGACAACTGGTAAGATCGAAGGGAAGAGACCAAGGGGAAGACCGAGAAGTAAATACCTGGATGGCTTGGCCACGTGGCATGGTCGAGACACGAACACAGAGCTGATCCACAACTATGGTGATCGAGTGAGATGGCAGAACATGACCGCCCACGCTTATCGGCATGGCACATGATGGATGGATGGATGGAGTATAACAGCCAGTCCCCTTTTGGTAGATCAGTATATTCCACATAACTAATAACAAGTGTCACCCAGTATAGAATATTACTTTCTGTCTGCTTGCCTGTCTGTTTGCCTGCCTGTCTGATTGATTGTTTGCCTGACTACCTGCCTGTCTGTCGGTCTGTCTGTCTATCTGTCTGTATGTCTGTCTGACTGCCGGCCTATCTACCTGCACCATACCTGACTGATTGCTTGCCTACCTGTCTGTCTGCCTGGCTACCTGTATGTCTACCTACCTACCTGCCCGTCTGGTCACCTGCTTACCTACCAACCTGCCTGTCTGTCTATTCATTTGTTTGTTCTGCCTGCCCAAACGTTTCCGAATGGAACATTATGATGACGTACCCTCTGGAAGACTGAGCTTTAACTCTCAAGTCCAGTGCGTTAAAGTTCAGGTCATCTAAACTCTGAAAAAGGGCTTGCACATTTCGGAGTCAGGCTGTTGTAGAGACTCTTCCCCTGACTCAGTACCAAAATACCCATTCCACATGAACTATGATGCAGCGCTCTGTCTTTAATCTCCAAGCCCAGAAACCAGCGTATGCTACAATACCAGTGCTGGAACTTCACACATGCGGAGGCAAATATGAATGTATCCAGGTCATCATTTAGCACTGAATGAGATCAAGGTCAGACAATTAAGCTACTGCGGTCATACAGAGACACAACTCTGTCGTAAAGAGACACAACTCTGATTCTGTCTCCCCCCTCTCTCTCTCTCTCTCTCTCTCTCTCTCTCTCTCTCTCTCTCTCTCTCTCTCTCTCTCTCTCTCTCTCTCTCTGTCTGTTCTCATATATACCTTGCACATGTCCATGCACACTATTGTATGAATGTATGTTGAGCGGTGTAGATGTATGTATGCGCGCTCACGCATATCAGTCCACACAGACTTTAGGACTCACCTCACAATAACATAAAGGAGTGCATAATGTGAGTTTGGTTAGTATCACCATCATATTTGGGTGCACACTCAAATTTCTCTTCAATATTCGTCCACCAGGGCGAACCCATTCACTAGCACCTACTCATGCTTTGTTAGTACATTCACTGGGATTGCTCAGATACCATTCTCAGACTACTGTCACAGGTTGCCGTCCTATCTTTCTGACTCTGCCCCCGCCCCCCCCCCCTTTCTTTCAGTGTGCTCATTGAACCGTTACACCAACCACGCCGCCATCATCCTACTTCCCACTCCCTTGGTTGGGTATAAAAAGAAGACACCGGCGATATTCGGGGTTATACACAGCTCGGAATTCTAAGGTAAGTATGAACATTTTTCTTCACTGCTTTAATTTTTTTCATCTTTTTTGTTCTTCTCGTCCTTTCGTCACGTTTTGATTTAGTCACTGGAGATCTCCTTGACTATATGTTGTGTTTTGTGAATATGTTTGTTTGCTGATGAAGGCTAATCGCCGCAGCGTCCTGTATGTGTCGTAATTATGTTATGTAAAGCTGCACTACTTTGTGTCATGTTACATTGTTTACATTTTCATAGCTTTACCGCAGATCCACCCAATTTTATACATAATTTTTTTTTATGAAGAGACACAACTTTGTTCTAAAATGTTAATTAAAGTTTTTTTTTGTGTTTTTTTAAAGGGTTTCAAAGGTCAGAGTGTCGACTTCATTGCACCGGGTGTTATCCCATATGGCTCTGTCTCTTTCCGCAGGGCGTCCTAAGGAAACTGTCTCCAAAACACAAATACGAGAGGGCTTCAAATAAAAACCCTAAAAGTGTGATATCAATTAGAGACTTGCCATTGTCTTGTAACCTGTCAATATTGTTGTAACGTATGTTCACAGTGTTAAGCACGTGACATCACGAACACGATGACGTCATAAGCACAGTTTTAAAATGGCAATCCGACTTTTGACATGCAATAAAGAGGAGCAACGTTCTGTTATCCACTTTTGACATGCAATAAAGAGGAGCAACGTTCTGTTATCGATTTTTTTTTTTTTTTGAGATCACTAAAGGAGTGAAACCTATAGACATTCATTGGCGAATGAAGGTTCAATATGGTGCTAGGAGCCTATCAGTCCAGAAAGTGTATGAGTGGAGTAGGAAGATTCAAAACTGCGTGACTTCTGTGAAAAAGATACAGCATGTGGTGCATGAATGGTTACATACTTGACCCAGAAAAAAAAAATTTCTATAGGAATCCAAGCACTTTATTTGCACTGGGGGACTTGCATTGAAAGCAGTGGTGACTACATCGAAAAATGATACATTTGTCCTGTACTTTTTCACAATATATTCACCACCCCACCCACCCCCCACTCCCCCCCCACCCCCCAAAAAAAAACAGTTAAGCTTTTCATTTGAAGCCACCTCGTATATATAAGCTACTGATATGTTTTAGTGTTGTGAACTGGACACGTGTGTGATCAAATCCGAGTGTGTGATTATAACAAAGCGGCTTGATCAGAAATGGGACTATGACGGAAAAGCGGGGGCCAAGGGGCTAAAGGTCAATAACGCCAAAAACCCACGAGTTCCCATAGCAACATGAGTTGAGAACACAAGAGGGTGGGGGTGTTAAAGAAACAACCTCAAGGTGAGTGAACAGTAAAATAAGGAACAGCTATAGATAATGTTGCGGGTAAACCCCTGAAATTGAGAATGTCGAAAGAAAAAAAAAGTAGGGACGAGGGTGGGAGGATGGATATTTTTAGGACGCAGGCGAAATCGGATACCACGGGTGCACAAATAAAGGAAAACTGTGACTGCGAGAGAACAGCGGGAGGAATAACAGCATCCGACATAGTAAACCGACCTGTGGAGCGCCACTACTGACACACATAAACTAGTTAGCTTCACTGCCAATAAATGACTGCAAGATCATATACAAGTACCATGACCTTGTCTCTCACTACCATCATGTGCCATGCTGATAAGCATGGGCGGTAACAGTTCGCCTTCTCACACCATCACCTTTCTTTGACCAGGTCTGTGTTCTTGCCACGATTCTGAGATGTGTCCAAGCTGTTCATGTATTTATTACTCCGTCTTCCCTTTGCTCTTTCGCCTGCTGTCCCGGTTGTCATGTGTTTGAATCCAAATCGAGACTATTTTAAACATATCCTACGGCTCCCAAGTCCAACTTACCTACAATTGGTACCAAGATATGACTGGGGAAGTAAAAGCGACAATTGTGATGTTGACCACGCCAACCTTGGAGTGCCGATTGGTATATACAAACACGAGTCTAGCATTATATGCTGGACACGGCTTAAGGCGTGTATACAGGTCTGTTGTCTGCTCTGTTTGAAACTTAGCCTTGATCTGTTCCCGTAAGCTGTGCCAGTTGTCACGAAGTTTTCATGTTCGTTTCTCATCATAACGTGCCCCGTCTCCAAGAAATATTGACTGCAATCGTCTAAATTCTCTCATCAAGTTACCGTTTTCACCGAGGAATGCGACATGCCTTTTTTGCCCACCCGTTGTATAGGATCTGTGCAGCACTTCGACACTCTTTTTTTTTCTCACTACAATTAGATTGTTGTATTTGTGAGAATGTTTTCCACCTTCCAAAGCAATCTCCGTGCTGAAATGGTTTCGCTGCCTGCCTCGCGTTCCGAAGGTTGTGGGTTCAATTCCGGGCTGCAACATTCGGTTCACGAGTTCAGTTTTCTCGAAAACTTCTAGGGGTCGTCGCTGGAGCTACGGAGTTCGTGCTTTGTGCGACGCTTTCTGCAGGCCGCCCTGTGGGAAAAGACAGCACTACGTGGTAAAACCCGGTGCAATGACGTCGATCCTCTTCGCTTTTAAACAATTTGTAACCCTTCTTCCAAAAGACTATACTTGTCACGGCGATTTTTGTTCTAATCTCTACAAGACTTCAGTCTTTTTTTTTAAATAAGGGCTCGCGGTTCCCACAGGTGCCAAAGCCGCCCCATTAGCTTCCCACGTCCCTGTGTGTCATTCGGATGACCACCTCTGCATGTGGCCCTAGCAAGATCAAGCGCTGATACTAAACTTTGATCTTAACCAAAAGGCCGAGTAGATGCTATGACCGTTGCGTGATAATTGTGCCGATTCACCTGTTTGGGATCTTCCTGCTATTTGAATTTTACATCGTGGTATTTCTTTCATCTTAGAAATTACCACAATCTCGGGTTTCTTCCAAATTAATTCTTAGCCTACATGTTCACTGCGTACAATAATCACAATCAACATGTGCTGCAGATCCTGTTCATTATTGCAATCAACTTTTTCATTGGCAGTCAACCGCAGCATTTGTTGTCTGTTTGTGATTTCTTGGCAAGTGTACGTTCAGTAGTTTGCCATTGATTTCTGAACGACCGGCATTCATGCCGCTGTATAAAACCCAACGCACGGCTTCCAAATCGCACACTGTTGTGTTTCGAAAGCGGTACGAGGGATTGCGAATTGCATGCAATTGCGCGACCTTGTATAAGTGTCGATACATGATTGTAACAGCACACACATAGCACAACCATGTCTCTACGTTATACTTTCTGATGATCCACTCTATATAAGTTGTAACAGCACACACATAGCACAACCAGGTCTCTACGTTATACTTTCTGATGATCCACTCTATATAAGTTGTAACAGCACACACATAGCACAACCAGGTCTCTACGTTATATTTTCTGATGATCCACTCTATATAAGTTGTAACAGCACACAGATAGCACAATCAGGTCTCTACGTTATACTTTCTGATGATCCACTCTATATAAGTTGTAACAGCACACACATAGCACAACCAGGTCTCTACGTTATACTTTCTGATGATCCACTCTATATAAGTTGTAACAGCACACACATAGCACAACCAGGTCTCTACGTTATACTTTCTGATGATCCACTCTATATAAGTTGTAACAGCACACACATAGCACAACCAGGTCTCTACGTTATATTTTCTGATGATCCACTATATATAAGTTGTAACAGCACACAGATAGCACAACCAGGTCTCTACGTTATACTTTCTGATGATCCACACTATATAAGTTGTAACAGCACACACATAGCACAACCAGGTCTCTACGTTACACTTTCTGATGATCCACTCTATATAAGTTGTAACAGCACACACATAGCACAACCAGGTCTCTACGTTACACTTTCTGATGATCCACTCTATATAAGTTGTAACAGCACACACATAGCACAACCAGGTCTCTACGTTATACTTTCTGATGATCCACACTATATAAGTTGTAACAGCACACACATAGCACAACCAGGTCTCTACGTTACACTTTCTGATGATCCACTCTATATAAGTTGTAACAGCACACACATAGCACAACCAGGTCTCTACGTTACACTTTCTGATGATCCACTCTATATAAGTTGTAACAGCACACACATAGCACAACCAGGTCTCTACGTTATACTTTCTGATGATCCACTCTATATAAGTTGTAACAGCACACACATAGCACAACCAGGTCTCTACGTTATACTTTCTGATGATCCACTCTATATAAGTTGTAACAGCACACACATAGCACAACCAGGTCTCTACGTTATACTTTCTGATGATCCACTCTATATAAGTTGTAACAGCACACACATAGCACAACCAGGTCTCTACGTTACACTTTCTGATGATCCACTCTATATAAGTTGTAACAGCACACACATAGCACAACCAGGTCTCTACGTTATACTTTCTGATGATCCACTCTATATAAGTTGTAACAGCACACAGATAGCACAACCAGGTCTCTACGTTATACTTTCTGATGATCCACTCTATATAAGTTGTAACAGCACACACATAGCACAACCAGGTCTCTACGTTATACTTTCTGATGATCCACTCTATATAAGTTGTAACAGCACACACATAGCACAACCAGGTCTCTACGTTACACTTTCTGATGATCCACTCTATATAAGTTATAACAGCACACAGATAGCACAACCAGGTCTCTACGTTATACTTTCTGATGATCCACTCTATATAAGTTGTAACAGCACACACATAGCACAACCAGGTCTCTACGTTACACTTTCTGATGATCCACTCTATATAAGTTGTAACAGCACACACATAGCACAACCAGGTCTCTACGTTATACTTTCTGATGATCCACTCTATATAAGTTGTAACAGCACACACATAGCACAACCAGGTCTCTACGTTACACTTTCTGATGATCCACTCTATATAAGTTGTAACAGCACACACATAGCACAACCGGGTCTCTACGTTACACTTTCTGATGATCCACTCTATATAAGTCTATGAAGCAGTGATGGCATAGTAGTTCTTCTGAACACATTGGTCATGGTTGGGTTCTCTACTTCAGGGGTGTCAAACTCAATCGCTCAGCGCGCCAAAACTCAAATCACGCATATGGTTGCGGGCCGGACAGGATAATCATTCAATAATCCGAAAAATTAAACCTTTTTTAAACATTAATATGATATCTGATAAAGTTGACGGTTTGTGTTAGAATGCTCATTACATCTTCCATGTTGAGGACTTTACCACACAGCAATCATTGGTGTATGATGCAGTGATATGCTATCAATTCACCAGTACAGCATCTTTAACCGAATCCTTCCAACTAGTTCACTTTTTTCGCCACACATCGCCGGTGCTCTATCTATTGTCAGTCCAACGAGTTTGTCCCAAGGCAGTTCATGTTGGTTAAACTTTGACATACGTTGTCAAAAATGTCTTTTCCTGTCATTGTCCCATGCACGGATTTCATGTCCAATATTTCTTCTGTAACATTCAAACTGGAGTCCATTCCACGGATGAAGATGGCGAGCTGTGCAGTGTCAGTCGTGTCATTACTTTCATCGACAGCAAGGGAGAATGCAACAAAGTCTTTGCCTTTTTCGATCAGCTGTGTTTTCACATCAGTGGCCATCTCAAAAACCCGATCACCAACCGTATTTCTGTTATGGCTTACCTTTGCAAACATCTACTTTTTGTTTGAACACAAGACGTCACACACTTTCATCACGCAGAGCTTCAAAAACTCTCCTTCTGTAAATGGGTCGGCCTGATTTTGCGATCTCCTCTGACAAAATAAAACTTGCTTTGACTAAAGCATAAGTTTGTGATTTTGCTTTGGCAAAAAAACATCTGCTGTGATGTTAGATGCCTCTTCAATTCTTCTATCTTCTGTAGCTTCTGCTCTGCATTCAGGCTGTTTAACTTGTCTTGATGTTTAGTCTCGTAGCGCTGTCTCGGATTATATTCTTTAATCACAGCCACAATATGTCCACAAATTAGACACACAGGTTTACCGCCAATATCAGTAAACATATATTCAGCCTCCCAGCGGCTTTGAAATGCTCTGTTTTCGGAATCAACTTTTCTCTTGGTCATTTTAAAGGCTAGCTTTGATTTTTTTTTTTTTTTTAAATTGTGCATCTACAGACGTTTGATTGATACCAGGTTAGCTGTAGCGGGAAAAGGTGATTTGCATTACACTGCTTTCATTTTTTATGCACCAATCCAAAACGAACATCTGAACCTTGCTAGGTAACTATAACGACGAACACTAACTCACCACACAACTTTTATTTTTGCTTATTCTGATCGAAGCGAGAACGCTCTCAGGTAGCCTATCATTCGGAAGGCTGCTAATTAGGGAATTTGATTTCCACTTTATATCGTGACTATAAAAAAATATTTTTGCCTAAAATTATCTCTTGGGCCGAATATATATGTACGTCGGTTGAGACCTCTCAGGCCTGATAGGATTGTACGGCTGGCCGGATGTGGTCCGCGGGCCTTGAGTTTGACACATGTGCTCTACTTGACAGAATAGTTATTTTGGTTTTTTTTTCTTTCATAAACTAGTTTTGATTTGGGATGGACACATTCTTGTAAAACATATCATCTTCATCATCATCAATTTCTTTGCCGATTGGCGTGGTCCATCATGCTTCCCCACATCTTGCAATCTCCAACGACATGTATCAGTTCGTATGATGATTCCCTTCCGTGCAATGACACAAGGCTGTCATGAAAATTCTCTCTCTCTCTCTCTCTCTCTCTCTCTCTCTCTCTCTCTCTCTCTCTCTCTCTCTCTCTCTCTCTCCACAAATATGTCCAGTTGTCATAACATAATCCAGTTGTTGTTTTTTCTTCGCATAATGTGGCCAAAAATTCAGACTGCCTCTTACTAATTTCTTTTAAAATGTGTCTGGAAAGTGACTAAGAAGGAAATACAGAGAGAAAGGGGGCTGGTCACATTCCCAATTCCAGTATGGCGTGACCTATAATGTGTGACGGCCTAACACTGCACACTTCTAGGTGGTATTTGCCATGAGGTGCACTGTACCCTCTCTTGTGTGTAACATGCTGGTGTGGTGGGAAATGAACAGACGGATAGAAGGCCGGGCCTGCACCGCTCGGTAGGGTAATGGTGTATGATAACGCAGATGTGGTCAGGGCATTTTGGGATCGTGTCTATAGTGAGTGTGCAAGAACACATCATCACGGCCTGGAGAGAATGGTGCCGCAGGAAGTGATCAGGGGATCTGGCCGACACTCAGGACTCCCAGAAAAGGCAAGACGGACACACAATCAGGCTGCTACTGGTACCATTAGCATTGGGACTCTTCACTGGCTGTTGAAGATGAGAAAGAAGCACGTATGGGAATGTCCTGAGTGCTGTGATGTCGGTTCTTGACTCAACATAACTCAATTCAACTTTTTAAAGTATGTAAGTCTACAAAAACACGCACACTTACCTCTTGACTATAAGAATTCACACAGTTGGGCACTTCGTTTAAACACAATTTAAAATCACACCTACGTACACAAGTTCGCGATCATTTATATAAAATGAACTCTATTCGAACGAACTAGCATTTATCACAATGGCGGGAGGATATACCTTAAGGCTTCCTTGCAGAGGAAATAAGCACACTTGTTTGTTGAGTGAACACAAACCAGACTGATAGCAAAATAATAAGGGATCGCCATTTGATACGTGTGACTTCCACCCCCCACGCATTGCAACTTCTCTTCCAGCGCAGCCGCTAGGTAAGGCAGTCCAACCACGAGACAGAGCGCAATCAATCCCAGCCTTGTTGTGGGCACAGGGATCGCAGGGGAAGATAACCCAGTGCTGTACGCAGGCGGCCATCACAGTTATGCCAATGGAGTCGTCTGGTCTAATGGCTTTCCCTGGAAAGCCACTTCCTGTTTTGGAAGTTAGCAGCGGTTCTCGTGTTGTGCTTATGCAGTTTGTTTTCCTCATTGTCTTGTGCCATTGTGGGTGGGTTGGTGTAAGCGTTAGGAATGGCAGATCATGTAACTGAGAAACCGGGACTTTTCTCTTAGAATTTAAGATTTTACACAAATTACTTGAGTTGGGAAAGTTGAACAATGTGATAAGAGAAATGGAAAGCATGAAAATGAATGTTCTAGGCATAAGGGAGACGAGATGGAAGGAGTTGGACTACTATTTGATTTTTTTTTTTTAAACAGACAGGTCAGTTAATGGTTACTGGTGTATTTCAGATATAGTTATTATGTTTAAAATGAAAGGCAAACCAATAGTTATAAATATTGCACAAGTATACGCACCAACAACAAGTAGTAGTGATGAAGAAATGCAACACTAATACAATGAAGTAGAAATGTCGATGTCTCAAATTAAATCACAAGAAATAAAAATAATACTAGGAGATTTTAATGCAAAAGTAGGAAAGGGGAAAATAGAGGATGTAGTGGGGAATTATGGTTTAGGTACAAGAAATGAACGAGGAGAGAAACTAATAGAATGGGCAATTATCAATGATATGGTAATAGGAAAAGCCTGGTTTAAACACCATAAAAGACGACTTTGTACATGGAAAAACCCTGATATGAAAATACTCAAACTCAATTGACTACATTCTTATTAATAAAAGGTTTAGGAATGGGTTAATTAATGTTAAGACAATATCTGGTGCTGACTGTAATAGTGATCATGTACCACTATGCGGAAGAATGAAAATAGGATTGAAGAGAGGAAAAAGAGTGGTTAAGAACATGAGACTTAATAACGATGTTCTGAAAGCAGATAAAGAAATTCAAAAACTATAGAGCGTGACTGCGAAAAGTAGGCACGATGCAATAGGGAAAAAAAAAAATTACAGAGTATACATGAATAATGGGAACTGTTAAGGGATTCCTTTCATCAAACTAGCAAATAAATATTACCGGAGAGAAGCCAAAAAACTAAGAAAAAAATGGATGACTGAAGAATTCGTAAAGTTGATGCACAAAAGAAAATGACAAACAAGAGTATGATAACATAGATAAAGATACAAGAGATAAGTGTGTGAAGGCAAGAGAAAGTTGGTTAAACGATCAGTGCAAGACAATTGAATTAAAGTCTATTAAAGATACAAAAGCATATGCACGGACAAATCAGTGAACTCACGGAAGAAAAATAAAAGTAAATACGTGGTGTTTGAAATTTAAAAAAAGAAAGATATTATTGAAGGAAGAGACTATATTGAAGAGGTGGAATGAGTATTTACGAGAATTATATGATGAAGAAAGGGAAAATTTAACAGAAGAAAGTAACTTAGAATGTCCACCTATTCCAAAGGAAGAATTCGCTGACGCTGTCAAACATACGTAGAAAGGAAGAAAAAACACAGCTGGGCTAGATGGAATCACGATGGAAGAATTAGAAGTACAGGGAGAATTTGGAGTAGATGTATTAACCAAACTGTTGAATAAAATCTACAACAGTGGGATATTTACTGAGTGAGGTGCTGAGATATGTATATATCGCTATACCAAAAGGACTAGGAGCAATTGAATGCGAAGACTTTCTTACAATTAACCTCATAAACCATGTCACTAAGCTCTATTCAGAATTATAATGAGAAGAACAAGAAAGAAAATAAAAATGGAAACTGGTGAAGGATTTGTGGAATCAAAGAGTACAATCAATGTGATATATACATTACGAACACTAATCGAAATATTAACAGAGACACGGAAAGACATATATTTGTGCTTCATAGATTATACCAAGGCATTTGAAGTAAAACATGATGAACTCATTAAAATGTTGGAAGACATCAACATTGATGGGAAAGATCTCAGAATAATCAAAAATATTAACTGGAACCTAGTAGCAGCAATTAAAATGGAAAATAAAGAGGGCAGTTATGAACAAATAAAGCTAGGAGCACCACAGGGGTGTGTTTTGTCACCGGATTTCTTCTCTCTTATATAGCGGAGTAATAATGAGAGAGATCAAAGAGAGGCCGGGAATTCTAATAGGAAGTTATAATATAAGCAATATACGCAATGCAGATGACACAGTATTGGTGGCGGATAATGCAAAGAAACAGAGAGTGCAAAGAAAGGATTATCCTTGAATATCAAGAAAACGGTAACAATGGTGATATCAAAGAAACAGGTGACACCAAAATGTGAAATGGAAATAGAAGGGACAATTCTTAACTAAGTGGATAATTTTAATACTTTTTAAATACCTAGGGGCATTTATAACATCAGACGGAAGGTGCAAAACCGAGATCAATAATAAAATAGGGCACGCAAGAGCTGCATTTCAGAGAATGAAAAGTATTTTACACAATAAATCACTATCATTGAATGTAAGAAAGAGGGTGCTAAAATGCTATATAGAGCCCGTTTAGCTGGATGGCAGTAGATCTTGGAATGTAAATGAACAAATTAGGAAGACCTTGGAAGCAACAGAGATGTGGTTCCTAAGACAAATGTTGCGAATTCCTTGGACTGCCAGAGTAACTAACGACGATTGCCTGAAAGAGACTAATGAAACTAGAACAGTTTATACAACAATAAGAAAGAGACAAACAGCTTTCTTTGGTCATGTTATAAGAGAGGCATTGGAGAACATCGTGACGACTGGAAAGATCGAGGGGAAGAGAGGCAGGGGCTGACCAAGAAAAATGATGCTGGATGGATTGAGACGATAAAATGGAGGAATATCAGCAGCAGAATTGATCCAGAACACCAAAGACCGAGATTTGTGGAGAGACATGAACTCCTACGCCAGCTAGCATGGCGTTTTATGATGATGATCACACAAATTAATATTGTCACTCCACATCATAGTTAATTAGTGAGTAAGTGAGTGAGTGAGTTGGTGGGTGGGTGAGTGAGTGGGTCAGTGAGTGAGCGAGTGAGTGAGTGAGTGAGTGAGTGAGTGAGTGAGTTAGTTAGTTAGTTAGTTAGTTAGTTAGTTAGTTAGTTAGTTAGTTGGTTGGTTGGTTCGTTGGTTCGTTGGTTGGTTCGTTGGTTGGTTGGTTAGTTAGTTGGTTGGTTGGTTGGTTGGTTGGTCGGTCGGTCAGTCAGTCAGTCAGTCAGTATTACCAGAGAGATTAACAACGCATTAAAAATTAGAATTGTCAAATGCTACGTATATTCAATACAATTGTATGGCGCAGAAGCCTGGACATTGAACAAGCAACTAGAACGATGTCCTGGAGATGTGGACATACAGAAGAATATGTCGTATTTGTGGAAACAGTTGAGATGAGTTAAGAACCGACATCACTGCACTCAGGACATTCCCATACGTGCTTCGACCCCTCGTTCAACAGCCAGCGAAGAGTCATACGACTAATCGTTCCCACCGCTATCTGATTAAAAGTTCTCCTGGTCTTCCCTCTCAGTTTTGAGATTCTTCCAGAACCGCTGCCGATCCCCCGCAATCTCATTCTTTCCACATATGGGTTCTCAATTTGTTCCTCCGCCTTCTCCACCTGGTCCCACAAGCGCTCGACCACCTCCCCCTTGTCCATAGGCAAGATACCACCAAGAGGTGCATTTCCTGCTAGCCTATCAGCCTGTTCATTCCCCCCGTACACCCGCATGGCCCGGGCAAAATATCCATACAATTCTCACGATCTGTGACCTCTGAAGCGACGAGAGCCATTCCACACGAAACATTCCTTTCTCCACCTTGCTAAGCATACTCTTTGAATCCGTAATGAATACAACGTGTGTTGCAGTAGTCTCCTTTGGCCACCGGAATGCCGCTGTTACTGCCTACACCTCCATTCTCATGCTGGAGATCGTAGTCTCATATGCCAGACTCTCCTTTTTCAAGACTCGCCCATTAGCCTTTGCAATAAAGCCCCAGCCACTACGTCTTTTTCTCACCACTGACCCATCGGTGTAGATGACTATGTCACCTTAATGTGTGTTGCTCTGGATCAGCTGTTGCACTTCAAACTCAGTGCGGCCCGCTGCCCATTCTCTGCACTCACGACCCAATGTTATTATTACATTGTGCCAGTCCGTCATGTCTTCCGGAACTTCAACCAACTCTCTTTTACGATTGATGGTCTCTAGATCACATACCTGACTTATAGAAAGTTCTGCCTGTGCCATCCAGGACCTGCCTCGTCTTAGTCTATGACCCTTAACCATATCCATTGCTGCATGCAGCGGGTGATCCCTGTCTGCGGCAACTCTCAGGTACCATTTGGCCTGAAGGACCCTATGCCTATGCGTCATTGTTGGTAGCGCCAGGATATGCCTCATGCATATAATTGGTGTGTCCTTTGTGCACCCCACGATTAACCGCATGGCAGCATTCTGTATGCGCTCCAACCTTTCCAGCTGGGTCTTTGATACTGTCAGCAGCCCCAAACCATACTCAATGACAGAAATTATTAACTGCTGAAAGAGCCTGCACAACATCCTTCCTCTGATCTACCCCTGTTGCTGCCATAGCCCTCAATGCATTAAGTCCCCTACCAGCCTTCACCACCAAAGCCTCCACATGATCCTTAAAAGACAAACACCTGTCAAGGTGATACCCAAGTACTTCAATTTACTCTCTCTACTAAGAGGACATCCATTCAACATAATACCTGGGACGTCTGCCTTCACGATCCGGTTATCCAGGGAGTACCACACAACCGATGCCTTGTCTGCGTTTATAATGGTCCCTGCGTCCCTGCACCACTCCGCCACCCTGTTTACCGCCACCTGTAAGTTTTTCGCCAAACTGGCCCTGTCTCTGCCCTGTCTGTACACCAGCACATCATCTGCAAATGTCAAGATTCTACCCACACCTGGTGTCTCAATAGCTGCAATTTTGCTGGTGTAGACATTAAAGAGCACTGGGGACAAGGCAGATCCCTGCGGCAACCCAGGTGTAATAGTACAGGGGTCAGAAGTCCAGGAACCCATGTGCAGTGCAACCGTACGCTCATAAAGGACTGCCGCAACCCATCTAACAAGGCAAGGGCAGACCTCTATGTCCAACAGTGTGTGTATTAACCGATCATACCTAACCCTGTTATACGCTATAATGTTCTACTTTTATTTAGCCTCTTTCTTATAGTTGTATACAATGTTCTGCTTTCTTTCGCCTCTTCCAGGCAATCGTTGTTAGTTAGTTGTCTGATTTGCCTTTCCGGTTCACGAGTGCATTTTTCAGGAGACTCCCGGGAGTCGACGCTGAAGCTGCGGAGTTCGTGCTTTATGCGACACTTTCGGCGGGTCGTCCTGCGGTAAAAGACCGAGCCATGTGAGAAAACCCGGGTCAACGAGGTATTTCTGGTGACTGCCGAGCCCATCGACGATGAACTTTGTGTGGTTTTCGTGGATTAATTTTGTGTTGGCATTCTGGCGGCGGCCGGTCTCTCTGGCCGAGGGGTTACAACACTTTCTCTCCGTAATCCCGTTTATCACGCAGAGTCTCGTAGCGGGCGAGAGCTGGGAGCGGTTCGACCCTCGCTGGTGACTTGCGGAATAACTGAGCCGGCCGCTCAGAAAGCAATGGCAAACTACTGAGCGTAATCTTGCCAAGAAATCAACAGACAGCTGAAAGATGCTGCTATTGACAGCGATGTCATGCAAAAAAAAAAAATAATTCTGGCGGCGGGATTATGCACAGTGTACCTGTGCGAGCTGTTGGATTGCCGAGACTCCTGCCTATTCAACTTTTCACACTGGACAGTGGGGATCATTTTGTGTGATATTCACTGGCACAGAAACGGAGCATAATGGGGACGACCCGTTGCCGTGAAGTTGGAACCTCGACTAACTAACTAACTAATCTGATAATCCAAATTATTCACAACATTGGTCTCAGAAATCACATCTCCGTAGCAAGGTCTTCCTAATTTACGTTCCATGATTGACTACCATACAGCAAACATTTTAGTACTGTCTTTCTGAGATGCAATAGTTATTTAACTTTTTTTTTTTTCATTTTCTGAATTGCAGCTGTCACAGTCCTAGATCTCTAGGGGATTGAAACTCGGGCTCTTACAGGCAACAAACTCCGTTCAGGTACAATCGAGCATCATTTATTTACATTTATATTACAGTACGCTGGCGAAGCGAGTTTTCACAAGCCAGCAATTAGCAAGTTGCGTATCACAGGAGTTTACAATGAACATGATTATCACAACAACTCTATCAGCTATCTAACATATGTATAAGACCCCTAAAACACTTGGGTCTGAAACTATCAAGTCCCCTTAAGGTAAGCCCTGTTGCTTCCTCGATGTCCAGTCCGTGTCTGTCCTTCCACACGTGTAACAATCCGACACGGGTGGTAACTCTCTCTGAGTTTCTCGTGGACCCCGCAATCGGCGGGCCCCATCAGTGTCCACGTGGCTGTGGACACACTGACCGTTCCTTCGAGAAGGCTCTGGATTATTCGAGCCTTCGAGTGACTCGGTTCTTTCCTTTTCGCTGGAGTTCTATCCCTTCGCCAGTATCTCGTTCTTTTATGTTGGTACCGCCCTTAGGTGAGGCTGTGACAGGAGTCCCCCTCCCCCCTGCTTTGATGGGTTATTCTATGGTAATTAGTTCTGTACTAATTCTGTCACAGTATCACATAAAGTCGGTGTTTGTAGTTTGGTGGATAGTAACTTGGCAACTTACATATCTGCATCGCCAACTCATGTATTCTCCCATACACCACTTTAAGATGATTGCTGAAGAGGTCTCTCTCTTCTATGTTCTTAAACATGCTTATCTGACCGAAGTACCGTGACGTTTCCCAGTTGTTTTTACAACCGCGCCCTTCTCAAGTATCCATATGATACCAAGATATTAAAACTTTGTGTGAGAGAGTTTTAACAAGACAAATGTCTTGGCTATTTAAGTACACCTGCAAATCTTGTCCTGTGTGTGTATTTCGATACATTTTTACTTCTGTATGTTGTATAATGCTGGATATGTGGTTATGCTGTTGTTTTATCACATCTGACTACGTGTTCCTGTTGGCTTGTTTGTGTATTGAATGATATGTTGCTTTTTCTAATAAAGTGACTGTATTTTAATTGTTAGTGTTCAGTTTTGAGTTTGTATAACGTGTGTGCTCACTGTGTGGTTTATCTCCAAGCGTCACGAGTTTTTTTTTTTTTTTTTTTTTTTTTTTTTTTTTTTTTTTTTTTTTTTTGGGGGGGGGGGGGGGGGGGGGGGGTTTGGCGGTCATCCCAGATTAGCTGGTTCCCCGCCTCCCCTGTTTTTGGCGTGGACCCTTAGTCCCACTGTGAGCTATTGCCCACAGTGGTCCACCGGGCCCACATTTAAAGTGATGCTTATGTGAGGTTTTTTTTTTTCTTTTTGGATCACCCGGCCCCCGACCAGACCAGTTCTCGGCCTTCTGGCTAAGGTCAAGCGCATTTGCTGCCCCTTTCAGTAGTGCGCTTGGGCTGGTCGTAGGCCGGGATGATCATTCTCGGTCCCTTGGCTAAGATCAGACGCATTTGCTGCCCCCTGAAGTAAGCGTCACGAGTTGGGATATCCTTTGTCATGAATTACCCCAATGTGTGTAATGCATGATCGGGGCATTCCAAACAGTGGCGCTTAGATGTAATGTATTAAACATGTATCAACAATTTAGACAGGTAATACATTTTTACATGAAGACGCAGACAAATTAAAATAAATACGTTTTGCGTACAATTTGTCCGCTCAGTATATCGCTCTGTCATTTAATTCATTCACTCTGTCATTCATACGTCTTTCATACAAAATAGTCTTTTGTTAAAATATATAGATAAAGTTGAGGTAAGTGTTATTGCCCTTAGAAATATGGATTAGGCGATATGTTCCCTTTAAGGTAACAAGTAATTTTTGTACGTGTAATCAAAGAATGGTTTATAATTTAAATAGAACAAATTGTATAGGAAAAATATTTCACCTATGAGTGGAAATACCTGTAATATTATGGTAGAAAATCTACAAGTTATAGGTTGACATATTTTATATACATAATAATTAAATACAAGTGTAATACATATTACCTAATAGTAGCTTAATTAACTAACTAATTAACTAACTCCAACGACGATGTGTGTTGTCCTCCTGTTGTCCGTGTGTCGTGCCATCAATGTTAACAGTTAATATAGCTGTCCCTTGCATGTTGTAATCGACGTAGTTCTATTCCGGCTGTTTGCGAAGTTTCTTAGCAATAGCGAGTATGCAGTGTTCTTAATCTTTACAGATGACTGTCAGTTCACTAGTTGAAATCATTTCACAGATATTATATATCGCTCGGATTGTTTTTAACGCCTTGGCAATTGGTAATATAGGGTTCACAAAGTTTCATGTTCGTGGGTGTTATACGTAACCTATTCATTTGGGCGTTGATACTCCTGAATGAAAGTTCTCTAGTCGGTGTAGAGGTACAGTGTTCTATGAAACAGAGTACAATATCACAGCTTCTTGTATGGCGAATAATTAATGTGCCTAGTGTTCGTCTGCTGGTGCATTAGTTTGCCGTGATAAAAAGTCAGCAATAATGTTATCAGTGCCCTTGATATGGCGGATTTCAAAGTCGAAATCCTGGAGAAGAAGACACCATCTTTCCAAACGTTGGTTCTTTGGAACACCTTGCTTAAGTACCAGCAGTGGCGAATTATCGGTTAAAACAACAAAATGCGAACCTAAGAGGAACTTAGATAATCGACGCATACAAAAAAGTAGACTTAATGCCTCCAACTCAACTGTGGAGTAATGGATCTCTGCCTTTTTCAGCTTGCGGCTGACGTAGAGTATCGGATGTCTCGTGCCTTGATATTCTTGCATCAGGCACCCTCCAATTGCGATAGCACTCGAATCTGTGGTTAGAATAAAGGGTATATCTATGTTTGGTAATCTTAATACTGGTGGGTTAGAAACAATTGATTTCAATTTGCACATTGCATCCTCTAAGCAGATACTCTTACAAAACTTTTCTGGATGATCTTTTGTCAACAGATTAGAAAAAACTGATGTGAGTTGTGCCCAGTTTGGTATAAACTTGGTATAATAGTTTATGAGACCTAATAAGCTTCTAACCTGTTTTTTTTTGCAGTTGGAACTTCTAGGTTGAGAATTTTTGATACGATTTTATCATCTGTCAGTAATTTGCCTTCGGAAATCCTATGACCTAGGAAGTCTATCTCTTTATAGCCTATTTCAACCTTGGAAGGTTTGATAGTAAGTCCAAAAAGAAAGATTTGGTTAAAGACTTGTTGGAGAGTAAGTAAGTGAGAAGTCATGTTTGAAGAATGGATACATATATCATAAATATAAGATTGCACGTCCTTGATGCCGTGTAATAGCAGTCTAGTTAACCTGACAAATGTGGCGGGAGCGTTCTTGAGACCAAACGGAAGATATCTCCATTCGTACAGCCCAAGGGGTGTAGCGAATGCTGTTATATGCCTTGAAGAGGGATCTAGTGGTACTTGCCAGTAACCTTTAGCTAAATCAAGCTTAGAAAATAAGGAGACATAATTGAGACATATTTAAAATGAGGTCTTCACAGCTGTTCATTGGCTCAGCATCTGTCGTGGTTATGGTGTTTAATTTTCTATAGTCTATGCACAAACGAATGGTTTTGTCCTTCTTTTTCACCAGGACAATTGGCGAAGAATACTGGGACACAGATTTCTGTATTATTCTATTTTTCTCTAAGTCCAAAATTTCTTTATCTAAATTTGCTCTATAATGTAAAGGAATCGAATATGGTCTACATTTGATCGGTGTTAGATCTGTCAACACAATTGAGTGTGTTATTTTGTCAGTCCGTCCAGGTTTGTTTGAGAAGATAGTTCTATAGTCGTTCAGAAGAGACAAAATGTCTTGTCGCTGCTGTTGTGTCAAGGTGTCAGAGATTTGTATGTCATTCATAGTACTGTCGTCGTTCATAATTGGTACTGGAATTTCTGTATTGTCTGAGTCCGTCTGATTTATTACTGACGCTACTGTTTGTAAATTGTCTTCAATGTCATTGTCGTCGTCGTCGAGACTAATAGTTGTCAATGTGTCGTTACCTTGGTCGTACTTGTCGTTATCCCATATTGTCGGTACTGTGAGTATGTTTTCGTCGTCTTCGTTGTCACAAGAATGAGTCGTTAACGATGCTTCGTTTGTCGGGGTGTCATTCAGTCGGGTAACTGCCGTTTCGTTTCTGTTGTCATTCTTGTCAGTCTGGTTATTGCCATCTGTTATCTGCGTCTGCTTGTTCGTGTCACTGTCATTTCTAGAATAGTATGGTTTTAACATATTTACATGGAATATTTTCAACTTTCCATTCAAAACATTTCGTAGTCAACTTCCGAAATTCTTCTCACAACTTTAAATGGTCCCTGCCAAGAGGTTGATAGTAAATCTCTCTTGTCAGGTAGTAATAGTAAAATATCTTGATTTGGTTGTAATACAATCGTTTTTGCCCCTTTGTTGGCGTACTGCCTGTACCTAAAACCTTTCTCCTGTAATGATGTTCTGGCCAGTATACAGGATCTAATGATTTTGTCTCTGGTGTCAGTGACCAAATCATAGGTGGAAACTGGTAATTGGGTGTTTATGGGTTTTGATATTATATCTTTGTAAATAGTGAGAGGTCCTCTTGGGTTCGCTCCATATATCAATTCAAACGGAGAGAACCCCGTACTTGATTGTGGGACTTCTCTGTATGCGAACAGCACCGTTGGGAGAAGTATATCCCAATCGGCTGGATTTTCAGCTGTAACCTTGAATAACATATGTTTTAGGTCCCCATTTAGTTTTTCGCAGATTCCATTCGCGGCCGGTCGATAGGGACTCGTAAAACATTGTTTTATGCCTAGTAACTTAGTTACCGATTGGGTGGCATTAGATATGAATTGTGTTCCTCTATCTGATATTATCTTCTCCGGAAAGCCAAAACGGGAGAATAACTGCAATAATACGTCCGTCACATCCTTAGAGGAGATAGATTTTAATGGAATCATTTCTGCCCATCTTGAACATAAATCAACAAGTGTAAAAATGTATATATTTCCTTTGTTTGAGATGTGGTTCAAAGGACCTACTAAATCAACCGCTACGATTTGAAATGGCCTCGAGGCAGTTGTGGTTGATTGAATTTCTGCCGTAGGGTTTTTCCCCTTTTTGATCAGTTTCTGACAGGTATCACATGATTTACAATGGGTTTTTATGTCTTGGCAAAATTTAGGCCAATAAAATTGGCTCAGGACTCTGGTCCTGGTTTTTTCGTAACCCATATGACCTCCGAAAGGTGAGTCATGGGCTATATGTAGCACTTTCTCACGATGTGCTTGAGGTAAAACCACTTGCTGTATCGTGGTTTGGTCTCTGGTGTATAATCTCGTTAGAACATTATTATTTAGTCTAAATGTCCAAGAAGCGTTTTTGGTTAATTTTGGCTTTAATCCTACTAGCCGAAAATATTGCGAAAGAGTTGGATCTGCTTTTTGTTCTTCTATAAACTCGGTGGTGGTAATAATAGGTGAGATGATTTGTAGTGCCTCCTGAAGTTGGTCAGTGTGGGTTTTGTGTGTCGTTTGTCTTGTTACTATATTGGTGTGTTGTGTGTGTTGTTGCACATTTACAGGCTCAATAATTTGTGGATCGATGGCGTCCTCAGTTCGAGGTGTTAGTCTGATGGTATCTTTGAAAGATTCGACCGCCCCTGTATTCTGCACCTCTGTGAATTCATTACGAATTACGTCATCGGTTGTCTCCCTTGTGCTTTTGGCAGTTTGAGACAAGCACACGTGGTTTTTCACTTTGGAATCGTTGTTTGGTTTTTGGACACAGTTTTTCTGTTCCCATTCTCTTATTTCCTCTTCAGAGCAAGATCTTATGTTGGGAAGATTCCCAAGGATGATTTCAGCGGCAGGATTTTCTAGTACTGCGCATAGCACTTGTCCTGATATAAAAGGTGTCCGAATTTCGGCAAGTGCTAGGGGGTATCTTTCGATCCTGCCTGCGAATGTGCGACACGTTACGTATTTGTGTGTGTAGTCTTTGTCACTAACTAATGATCTCTTAATTCCACAAAGAGTCGCTCCGGAATCTCGTATTAATGTACATTGTTTGTTATTAACAAAACCTGTTGCATAATTTAACTTGCCTGTTGGTGTTAAGGCTGCGTTGGCCATTTCGTTAGCAACTGGGATTGTGTGGCCACATAACAAAGTTGTATCAAACTGAAATTTTCTACAGGTGTTACATTTGTTATCAGTGATGGTGTCAATGATTTGTACTGCATTGCCTAACTCACTCGAACTTTCATTCTGGATGTCGCATTCGTTCTGTTGTTCAATTTCTTCATCTGAGGATGTGTCTATTAATGCGGCATTGGCCTGCTTCATCATCTTTCTCCCATCACAAACTGATGAAAAATGCCCATAGCTCGAACAAAAAAAAACATTTAACCGCTCTCTGATATGCGTTTCTTTTGTTCTTTTGTTTTTCCACTACCATTTGGAGATGATGTGGATAATTTGGTGATTTGTCGCACATCGCGTACTCTTCGTGTGTAAGATGACAATACTGACATTTGACTGGTTTTGAGAACTTAGAGCGTTGTTTGAACTTATATTCATTTGGTTTTGAGTATTTGGTGTTTGTAACCGCTGCTGTTTCATTTTGGCTCATGTTTAACTGGAAAATATCGCGGTTCGCTGTAAAATATGCGCTCCCCTTAGTTTCTATTTCTTGGATAGTTTTACAATCCATTTGTCTCAAAAATTTAGAAAAAGGTGTTGGAATTGTAGTAATAATTTTATCAATTATAATTAGCTCTTTCAGTTTATCATGGTTGTTATTTGTTTTTGCTGAGGTTATCCATTTTGTGCAAATATCCTGCACAGTAGACACGTAGTCAATGAAAGTTTGATTAGGTAGAGGGGCTAATTTTGAGAACTGAAGTTGATAGCCTGTCGTATCTAGTGAGAAATGTTGGAGTATTCTTTGCTTTAAATAATCATAATCTTTCCTCATATCTTGTGGAACTGTCTCTATCACTTTTAAGGGCTCTAATGCTAAATTTATCATCAGAATAAATGACCAGTCGACTTTTGCGACCTTATGGTAAGTCATCAAACACTCGAAGTTCTCTAAGTATGCGCTTATAGAATCTCCTGAACAAAACGCTTTGACAAGGCCTTTATATTTGTTGTATTTTTGTTCATCTTCTTTACTTCTAATTTTGTTTACTGACATTTCTAAGTTGGAGTCAATTTCCATTTGTTTTAGTTTTATCTGTGTCTCTGCATTTGATTGGGCTTGTTTGGTCGCGGCCTCAAGCTCCATTTTCTTCTCTTCCATTTGCATCTGCATCTTTTTCTCTTCTGCCTCAATTTGCATCTTTTTCTCTTCACTTTCTGCTTACATCTTTTTCTCTTCTGCCTCAATTTGCATCTTTTTCTCTTCTCTTTCTGCTTGCATCTTTTTCTCTTCTGCCTCGATTTGCATCTGTATCTTTTTCTCTTCTCTTTCTGCTTGCATTTTTTTCTCTTCTCTTTCCGTTGCTCTTTCTTCTCGTGCAATATTTTCTGAATGTGTCTTTTGTGCCCATTCTGAAAGTTTTTCTTCTTTATATCCTAACCTAATACCTAATTTAATGCACTGTTCTAATGTTGACATCTTGTATTTTAGTTATTGTTTACTTTTTTTAAATTAAATCCCTTTGAAATTAGTTTGGGTGTACAAACGTTGGTTATCTCTCTTAATGTTTACATGAGCAAATTTACATGAGCAGGTTTTCTTGGTTATGAGGTTAGCCTATACATACAAATCAATACATAGAAAAATGTTACAATGAATGAGGGTGAGTATCGCTTAGGGATGTAATGAGCATGAAATGAAACTCATCTTATTTTCCCTGAGCTCTCGACTGTAGACTTGTTTTCTCGCCATTGCTGGAGGACAGATTACATACACGATATTTCGCGGAACAATCTGATGTTGGAATCAAAAAACATTAGTAACTGTCACTGTAATTGTCACAGTCATGTCAAATTTCATAAACATTATCATCAGTTCAAATATTTTTGTAGAGGGACTATAATCGTTCAATCACAGATAGCTGCAAAGTTTTTAACTTTGTCATCTATTAAAGTTGATATATATTTTTTTACTTGGCAAAACCAAGAGCTGTTTGAAAAGTAAAGCTTGTGTATGCCAAAACCGGCGCTCGCCCCCAAATAGCCTGTCACAGTCCTAGATCTCTAGGGGATGGAAACTCGGGCTCATACAGGCAACAAACTCCGTTCAGATACAATCGAGCATCATTTATTTACATTTATATTACAGTACGCTGGCGAAGCGAGTTTTCACAAGCCAGCAATTAGCAAGTTGCGTATCACAGGAGTTTACAATGAACATGATTATCACAACAACTTTATCAGCTATCTAACATATGTATAAGACCCCTAAAACACTTGGGTCTGAAACTATCAAGTCCCCTTAAGGTAAGCCCTGTTGCTTCCTCGATGTCCAGTCCGTGTCTGTCCTTCCACACGTGTCGCAATCCGACACTGTATGTATATATTCAATATATATATATACTGTATATATTTTGTTTGACAAAATCTGCTGTTAATCTCAATTACAAATTAAAAATACAGAAAATATTCTAGCTAATTAAGTCTGTCAATTTGACTGCTAAGATCCGGGACAAACTGGCGTCCCGACGTGTATTATTTCATAAGACATGGGACTGTCCCGGAAACCCGGGAAATCGTAGTTAGTAAGTTAACGTTGATAATGTCATTAGTGCGGTTGGATAGAGAACGACGTCAGCTCTCGTCGTTTGCTGACCACCTACTCTTGCAGGCACTCAAGCCTAGAAAATGCGAGGGTCCTAACACTTTAGATACCCAAAATATATGGGTAAGCGGGTGGATGCGTGAGAATGTAGGTAAGGAAGGTAGGCAGGCAGAGCGAACAAAGGAAAGAACTTTATCTTCACAGGGTTAAGAATTTGGCGCGCAGGTCAATCTAACAGTCTGCCCTCCCAGAAAGACAGACAGACATACAGGTAGGTAGGTAGGTAGGTTGGTAGGAAGGTAGGTAGGTAGATAGGTATGTAGGTCGGTTGGTGGTTGATCTGTCGATCTATCGATCCGTCGGTCTGTCGGTCGTTCAGTTGGTAGGTCAGTCGGTCGGTAGGTAGGTAGGTAGGTAGGTAGGTACATAGGTAGTTATGGATTAAAATTGTATCCTATTCAATCCCCATGTAATTTAAAACAGTGCCATACATAAGACTATGTTCACGAAACTCTTATCACTGTCACCAAACAATAAACGTATCGCGAGCCACTGTTACATAAATGCTAGTCGCTTGCCAACTGACTAAATTGTCATGGGTTCGAAATCCCGTCGAGGTGAATTTTAAATAAGGCCAGGGTTCCCAGGTCGACCAAGCCTAAAATTGTTACCATGAAATGTCTTGGGAGGTAAAAGTGTCCGGTATCGCATTGACTACATCAGCCACCGAATGTCGATGGTTTATAAACATATGGTTCTAGCACCATGTGACCAGTTAACCTTAAGGTGCGTTAAAGTGTCCTTGGCCTATTTTACTTACGGCTCGAATACCGACTTTTGTTTTCATATCATAGTAACAGGACATCGGTGTCAACACCAGCATTTTACTACTGTTGTTGATGTCCTGGCTAGTTTACGTTCAGTAGTTTGTCAGTGCTTTCTGAACAACCGACTCACATACCAACACGTTTAAACCCAGCGCCACGCGGTCTGCTGTCAAATCGGTCGCAGCTGTGTTTCGAACGTGGGTAAGAGGGCTCATAAATCGCATCCGTAAGCCCTTCGCCACGGAGACCAGCGCAATACTGACTAACCTATGAAAATATGCGTCCAACACAGTTTGCCCAATACACTGTAAGGTTCCTTTACTTTACTGGATGAGTAAACCAGGCGGACGCGCAAACTGTAATTATACCATACGTCGTGTCTGGGAGGTGTTGGTCTTCCGTAATTGTCTCAGTTAGCCAGCATTTCCGTGTTGCCGGAGTTATTTGTCCATTAAGTTTTACTTCAGGTTGCCTCGGTGCGACCGCAGATTGTTCTGACCTAACCTCTTCAACACTTCATCTTTCTTGCTTTTATTTCATGTCGACACTTCTTCTTCTTCTTCTTCTTCTTCTTCTTCTTCTTCTTCTTCTTCTTCTTCTTCTTCTTCTTCTTCTTCTTCTTCTTCTTCTTCTTCTTCTTCTTCTTCTTCTTCTTCTTCTCATCATCTTCTTCTTCTTCTTCTTCTTCTTCTTCTTCTTCTTATCCTTCTCCTCCTCCTCATCTTCTTCTTCTTCTTCTTCTTCTTCTTCTTCTTCTTCTTTTGCTTCTGCTGCTGCTGCTATTGCTGCTGCAGCTGCTGCTGCAGCTGCTGCTGCTGCTGCTGCTCATCCTCCTCCTCCTCCTCTTCCTCCTCCTCCACCACCACATTCTTCTTCTTCTTTCCCTACAGAATGTAGACAGAGATAAGTCTCGTGTTTCCGAAACCAAACTACCATGGCGCAGTTGAACATCACAGAGGCATGGAACGAACAGTCTACGTCATCTTCTTCCACTTGTCTCTCTCGTCGCTAGGGCCTCACGTCAGATTATGCAGCCCCGAATTCGGCATGCAACTGTCTAAAATGTGTTTCCTCGAGATTGGTTGCGTCCATTTAACGGGGTCTTACCATTGGGTAAGTTTTAAGTCCTATTAATTTTACCACAACAGCAGTCTTTAAGGCCTACTCTTTGATTTCCAGCTGCCTTGTAATGTTTATCATGCACCACATAAACACGGCGCCTCCTAATTTTCGTCCATATCCGATAAGGCTCAGTATTTCATCTCACTACCCAAGAGATCGCTGGGGTATAATATCAATAGGTACCAATGGTTCTTGTTAACATATTCAATCCTATACTGCAAACTAATCGTAAACCTTATGAGCCTCAGTCGCACATTGTAACCTGTCAACCTCAGCCCCTTGAAATTAAAAATGGCGGAAGGCGTGGTTACGGGAAGAAGAGGCGTGAGTCGACCAGCCAGAAGGTTGACACCAGACATTGGAGACAACATGTGGGTGCATGAGGCAGTGTTCGACCAGCCATAACATGGATACCGGACATTGGAGACACCGTGGTCATGTGGGTGCATGAGGCAGTGTTTGACCAGCCAGAAGATGGACACCGGACATTGGAGACGCCGTGGTCATATGGGTGCATGAGGCAGTGTTCGACCAGCCAAAAGATGGACACCGGACATTGGAGATACCGTGGTCATGTGGGTGCATGAGGCAGTGTTTGAGCAGCCAGAAGATGGACACCGGACATTGGAGACGCCGTGGTCATGTGGATGCATGAGGCAGTGTTTGACCAGCCAGAAGATGTACACCGGACATTGGAGACACAGTTTTCATGTGGGTGCATGAGGCAGGAATAATGATCAGAAATCGAGAAAATTTCTGGCACGTCGTGATAGAGCAACGATCTGCACAGACCCTGTTACACGATTATGGCACATAACGAAACATGGAAGAAATGCCCATCCATCAACCTGCCTACCCACGTGCGTATCCTCCCCTAGTAGGAACCTGCTGTAGGCGTGTAAAGTGTTAAGACTTGCATCTTGTAGGCCTGAGAGCTCGGAGAAATAGGTGGTCAGTCTATCCTTCTTTTCTTCTCGCAAACAACGAGAGCTGAATTGTGGAGACCATGTATTACTATTACTCATGCAGACAGGTCCCTCTCCAGGCCTGCCTAGTTTACTACACTATTTTTTTCCTCCTGAAGTTTACCTATCTCTCTCTCTATCTCTCTCTCCCTCTCTCTCTCTCCCTTCCAACCTAAATACATATCATAATACCACCTACTTAACCATCCACATACCTACCTAACCATCAACCTATCTATCTATCAATCTATCTATTTATCTAACTATCTATCTATTTCTGTGCTGGAGTTAGCGGGAGAAAGGGGGCGAAGTGGATTACGATCTACAGAACAAGAAACTACACACTCAACAAAGAGCGGGCAGTGAAAAGCAAACTTAAGAACTGTTTTAGCTCGCCATCGCTGTCTGTTAAATGTATGGATGACGGTAAATGCATCTCTATCACATTCAACAATACAATACATTACGAGGCATTTCGAACATGCCTGGTCAATTATTACCATGAAGCCAAAGTTGATTATAGAAAAGACCGACAAGGAGCGGAGGTGGAAGTCAAAATATCATCTCCCCTACACACGTTGCATTTGTACAACACGCAGAATAAAATTTTAATACAAGGGGCAAACGCCGTCATGTCTGAGTGGCTCGCGACACAGTTCGTCGAAATTGAACAGGCAGCTCTGAAACTGACAAGTGACTCGCTAATCACACCTGCCGATTTCAGCACGCTAGTGTCTGCCATAAAACCAACACAGCCTACAGCGGTCACGCTATTGTCAGACAGAACCATAAAATCAACACAGCCTGCAGCGGCAGTCGTTACAGCATCAGGCGTTAGTAACATACTCCAATATGCCACGACTCAACACAGCAGCAGCTCGAACGCAGCTTCTTCTAACCAACCAGTGTTGCTAGTCATTGAATACCCGATGAGGCGCCTAGGGGACAGTATACAACCAAATGAAAACAATTCAAACCAAATTGAGGTTGCACCGTCGGTACTAGATGAAAGCCCAGCTACAAATCAACACTCATGCGGTTGTCAGCAGCACATTGAAAGGTTAGAGGCAAGTTTGAAGGTACTTCTAGACGCCGCCTCTGAAAACACAGACAAGATTGCCAGGATCACTAATGAATATATCAACCTCAAGTCAGAGGTCGCTCTCCTGAGAGAGGAAAATGGTATACTGAAACACACTATTGAGACTTTACAACGCGCGCCCACTATTGATCAGGGAGCACAGACTTACAGCTTCGAAACAACACAACCATCTCTGGGAGCGCCAACTATACAGCCAACGAATACACATCAACAAACAGACAAAGCCATTCAACAGGACTCGACATTTCCCATAGAAGTAAAAGTCAGCAATCGATTTGAACTACTAAAAGAGCAATTGGTAAACGACAGTCAGTACGACGAGACATTGCTGACAGACAACCCGCACATTCAAGAATCGGCTGGTAACCTGCAAGAAGGCATTCCACAGCCGGATAATTATCAATGGCAGAAACAACGTGCAAGACGTACCAGAAGCCAATACACACAGAGACTACCAACTGACTGCACCCACTTGATAATTGGCGACTCCTTGTTGAAAGGCATATACAGTGATCGTATGTCCTCATCACACGCCGATAAAGCTACAACAATTCCACTTCCAGGTGCAGGGTTAGACAGTCTAACAAACAGTATACGTAGAATGGAAATAAACGAAAGCGTGAAGAGGATTACAATACATATAGGAATTAATGACACTATGAGAAACCAAAATATCACCATTTCTCAGTGACGAAAACTACTAGACTTATTACGCCATAATTTTCCCAATTCTAAAGTGTCTTTCTCTTCCATCATACCACCAAGTTATGGCCCCGAACGTCGACTAGCCGACATAAACAACAACACCCTAGAGAAATTCTGTAATCAGTATAATGTACACTTTATCAACAACACACCATTTTTTACATCTCAAAGAGGCGCGCCAAAGAAACGACTGTACAGTGACCAGATCCACACATCCACATTAGGTAATAGCTTCCTTGCTAAAAATATCAAGTATCCAGAGAGAGCACAAAACATGACCAACACACAAACACAACGAACATTGGCTTCTGAAGCCAGTCGAAATACCCCCATCACCCCAGATAAACGTCTGCTGACGTCTGACCCCCGAACGCCTGCCATTCAAGGTGCACACATGCTACCAAGAACAAATCAACCTCTCCTTCCTACCCCCACCCTCACACGTGAAGCAAATAACTACCAGGAAGATTTCCCTAACCTCACTTCCCACGAACCCTCGTTGCAAGCAGCAGTAAACACGCACGGTAGAAATACCACCTTGGCACACCAAGCTCAAGACAGCTATGGGCTCCGTAGAAGAAAACAAGAGGCTCCGAATCACCAAATTCAGGCCAGCAATGAGCGAACAAGCAGGCAACAACAAATTCCGCATCACCAAGTACACGCCAGTAATGATCGACCAAGCGGACAACAGGCTCCGCATCATTGGAGTCCAGAACTTCTACACTTGATTCAATTTAGTCCTGCCGCACTGAATCAAGCCCTTATGATGTCTCTACAATACAGACCTGTGAGATAGGATACGTATTAAAAACGGAACCCTATATGCATTGATACCAGCAACAGAGCTTCCTCCTTGAACTTTAATTAATTACCGTTTAACGTTTTATTTCCCGTGTGGGATACTCCGCTTTAAACAGAGACATTGACTTGTATAGTCATTTATTAATTCTTTTGGATACCAGTTGGTTACTTAGCTTGTGAAGTAGTTTTTTCAGGTTAATTATTTGTTGTATGTTCTTTAATTCGTTTTGTTCCGTGTTTCCATTATATTCGTTGGTCTAATTAGTTATATCGTTATAATATTGTCATTTACATATCGATTTGTATTACTGATATTTTGTAAGTTAATGTAATTGTGTTTTTTATGATCTTGTATTTTTGCTTAACTTTGACTAATTTACACTTTCTTCATGGATGAAATGTCTGAGAAGTGGCAACACTGGCTCAATAAGTCAGGAATACGCCTTGGACACTTAAACATTTGCAGCTTATTTAACAAACTACCAGAGTTATCTTCTATTCTTAATCAAAATTTTCATTTATTCGGCCTTAGTGAAAGTAGGCTTAATGATAACATTTCAGATGAGGACATCTCTATTAAAGGGTACAAAGTTTTCAGAAGGGATCCCTGTAGGAAACAAGAGACAGGCATAGTAACCTATGTTTCTAATTTAATAAATGCTCACCGTAGGCTAGACTTTGAAACTTGCGAAATAGAATGTATTTGGTTAGAGCTAAAACTTCAAAACCGCACACCCCTGATAATTGGCTACCTCTATCGAAATCCCAGTGCTAGACACGTCTGGTACGAAAACTTCACTATCATTATGGATGTGGTTTTCGCTTCCGGGAAAGAAATTATACTACTCGGAGACTTTAACATTGACACCAACAAATCCAACATAATATGGGGAAATATAATTGCATCATACAATTTCCAACAAATAGTACAACAAGCTACTAGAGTAACAAAGTCATCTTCAACAGTCATAGATCACATTTATGTAACTTGCTCAGACAACATCATAGAATGCACCGTACCCAATTGTGCAATAAGCGATCACTACCCAATATGCTGCACGTGGTCTAAAAAAGGAATTAAAACTCCTAAATATAAGCACATAATTGTAAAATATAGAAGTTACAAAAATTTCAACCAAAACGCATTTTTTACAGGACTTGCTCAGTTCACCTCTAGACAATGTATATCAGCTTCCTGACCTGGATGATGCTCTGGAATTCTGGATGAAAACCTTTATTGATGTTTTTGATAGACATGTGCCAATCAAGGAAGTTCGAGTAAAACACCACGTCAAGCCACCTTGGATCACCCAGGAAATACTTGAAATTATGGGAGACAGAGATAAAGCACATAAAAAGCGGGATCTCAATTCATACCGTACTCTTAGAAACAAAGTTCAATATACCATACGACGTGAAAAGAAAAATTACTTTAAGAACTTAGTAATGGATAAAACAAATAGTAAGGATATATGGAAGGCAATTAACACTTTGAAAACAAGTATAACATCCGAAATTCCTTACCATCAAATCATATTACATGCGACCAATTCAGTAAGTTTTTTCAAACTGACATAGACCAGTTGAAGGCTTCAATACCTAATTCTCCTTGCAACCTATCTTTACTGTCACCGTTTTGCGAGAATAGATGCTCCCGCGATATTCTTTCCGACATACCGCTAATGACAATCACTGAAGTATTCACTTACCTCAGTAACCTAAAAAATCACAACCTCATCTGGGTTAGATGGAATCAGCAACCGGATTCTCCGTTGTGCTGCGCCAGTGATCTGTATATCACTAACCTATGTATATAATCAGTGTCTCACCAAAGGCCACTTTCCATCAGCTCTCAAAATCGCTAAACTGTACCCTCTTCTTAAATATGGTTCATTGGACAATGGTCTCCCGAACAATTACATACCCATTTCTTTACTATCATCACTATCTAAGCCACTAGAAAAAACACATCCATAAAGTAACATTACAGTATTTAGTTCGCAACAAGCTTATTGTTGACAGCCAATCAGGATTTCGACCAAAATATTCTTGCCATACGGCCCAAACAAACATGATAGAAAATTGGCACCAGAGTATAAACAACAACAGTCTATGTGGAATTGTGTTTATTGATTTCAAGAAAGCATTTGATATGATAGACCATACTATTTTAATTAAAAAACTTGAGACAATGAAAACTGGCCCTAATGTAGTCACTCTAATAACATCTTTTCTATCAAACAGAAAGCGAGTAGTATCACACAATAAATCTCTGTCTCAAACCACTACATTCAATATTGGAGTACCGCAAGGCTCTATTCTTGGCCCTCTATTATTTGCCATATATATTAACGATCTACCTTTGCATCGTTCGTCGTCCTGCGATCTATTTGCAGACGACTGTACAATGTACACAAACGCTGAAAACTGTATTTTACTGGAGTCGTCTTTACAACAAGAATTTAATAATGTAGTTAGGTGGAGCTATTCAAACCGTATGCAAATTAATATCACTAAAACAAAATCAATGTTATTAACAACCAGACAAAGACTTCAAACTCTAAGCTCACACACATCACTTCAACTTCACATCGATAACATGCCAGTAGAAAGTGTAATTGAGCACAAAACATTAGGCCTAATCATTGATAGAAACCTAACCTTTAATTCCCACGTTCCATTAAACAAACAGCGAAAAAAGTCTACCAACTAGCCAAAATTAAAAACTTCCTTGATGAGGACACAAGGAAACTATTCTATACTTCTCATATTCAGACACACTTTGACTACTGCTCTACAATCTGGGACGGTTGTTCTAATGCAAACACCAAGCGACTTTACTCACTCCAGAAACGGGCCATGAGTCTAATTTATAGCAAACATTTATCTGACAATCCCAGCCTGTATAAACGCCTTCAGTTACTACCACTCCACAAACGCCTGCTTTTCAATAAAGCTAAACTAATTCACAAAATCCTGCATCGGAATGCCCCAAATTACCTTTGGCCATTGTTTAAATATAATGCTAGACACAGTAGACGTTTAAATATATTACACATTCCGAAGCCTAGGATTGACTTACACAAAACAAGCTTAATTTACTCTGCAGCTCAGCTGTGGAACAATCTTCCACAAGAAATCAAAGACATCACCAATCCCTATTCATATAATCGCAAATTACTCGAACACTATCTCAGTACGGATTACCTTCCCCTTTAATAATAGTGATAATAATAATAACAACAAAACCCTAGTATAACAGCCAGTCCCCTTTTTGTAGGCCAGTATATTCCACATGGCTAATAACAAGTGTCAGACCATTATCTAATGTTACTGTGTCGTGTAGTTTTGATGTTCGCATTTTGCCCATGCCTTTATAATGCATAACTTTTATATTGTTGCTGTTCTCTGTTAGCCTTGAATGATGTGTGAATGAAATACTGTATGGAAGAGAGTGATAGAAGGGCAGAATGTTAGACGGGCCTGCGTGCCCAATTCTTAACCCTTTGAAAATAAAGTTTGTTCGTTCGTTCGTTCTATCTATCTATCCATCTATCTATCCATCTATCATCTATCTATCTATCTATCTATCTATCTTTCTATCTATCTATCTATCTATCTATCTATCTATCTATCTATCTATCTGTCTGTCTGTCTGTCTATCTATCTATCTATCTATCTATCTATCTATCTGTCTGTCTGTCTGAGTCACGTATCATTGATGATTTTTCATGCGTTTTAATACTTATTTTTCTTTTGTTGTCTAAAATTAGTTTCGTAAGTGATGTTGAATGAAATAATGTATGAGAGGAAATAGAGAAGAAGGGAAGAATGTCAGATGAGCCTGCGTGCCCAATTCTTAACCCTTTGAAAATAAATTTAGTTCTTTCGTTCGTTCGTTCTGTCTGTCTGTCTGTCTGTCTAACCACCCATCCATCTACCCATCCATCCATCTACCCATCCATCCATCCATCCATCCATCTATCCATCCATCCATCCATTCATCCATCTACCCATCCATCCATCCATCCATCTATCTACCCATCCATCCATCCATCCATCTATCTACCCATCCATCCATCCATCCATCCATCCATCCATCTACGATCCATCCATCCATCCATCTACCCATCCATTCATCCATCCATCTACCCATCCATCTACCCATCCATCCATCCATCCATCTACCCCTCCATCCATCTATCCATCCATCCATCCATCTACCCATCCATCCATCTATCCATCCGTCTGTACGCCCGTCTATCCGCCCGCCCGTCTGTCACATACACTGATTAGACATAAAGAAGACACAGCCAGGAACACAAACAACCCCATGGGACTCCCGTCTATATATCGTTTCTCGACTGGCTGTCAGCAATACTTTATGCATTATTTATGGCCATGAATATTATCTCCGATAGCTACTTCCGCCAGTGCTTGTGGTTGTCTGCGAAGCTGAATATGGAATATAAGAGGTCATGAAATTGGGAATCCTAAGAAAGAATACACGAAAGGACAAAAACCAATATATACAAGATTGCTGTACCAGAATAGAGCAATATCATAAGACTGGAAGATATTACGAAATGTTCAAAGCAATGAAGTTATTGACAAGAAATGTTCAACCTCATTTGAATGTTATCTATGATAAGATGGGAAATACCTTAACAGAATCTAGACAAATTCTAGAAAGTTGGCAGAAGTACTGCAGTGGAATGTATGATATGAGTGACAGTGAGGATATGAATGAGATACATGAGCCAATGACAGCAGAGACAGAACCTGAAGCCTCCTTACATGAAATTGCATGGGCAATAAAGAACATGAAGAATGGTAAATCACCTGGATGTGATGAGCTACCAGCTGAACTAATTAAAGCGGGAGGAGAAGAAAACATACAAATATATCACGCATTATGTAGAAAGATATGGAAATATGGTATTTGGCCAAAAGATTGGAAGAGAACTATCTTCATTCCAATACCCAAAAAATGGCAACCTGAAATTATGCACCAACTGCAGAACTGTTGCCCTGATCAGCTATGCAAGTAAAATTCTACTAAACATCATAATGTGAAGACTTCGTAAGAAAATGGTTGAAGAAATTAACGTGGTTCAAGCAGGATTTAGACAAGGAAGAGGAACAAGAGATCACATACTCAACATGCGTTTAATAATAGAGAAGTGCAGCGAATTTAATGTAAACCTATTCTCATGTTTTGTGGATTATTCAAAGGCATTTGACTGTGTACAACATCAGAAACTTTGGGAAATCATGAGGAATATGGGCTTTCGATCACATGTAATACAACTCGTAAAAATACTATATCTAGACCAACAAGCAGCGGTTAGAATAGATCGCGAGACATCAGATTGGTTTGACATCAAGCACTAAGTCCGTCAGGGATGTGTGCTGTCCCTCTATTTGTTTAACCTGTACGTCGAAAATACTATGAGAAATGTAAGTGATGATGTAAACAGGGAGCTATATTATGCCCTAAATATCGGTGGTCATGACATACCAGAGATTCGGTATGCTGATGATACAGAGTTGCTATCCACAACACAGAATGGTATAGAAAACCTAATAGCCTCAACCCAACTGAATAGTGAAATTCATAACTTATATCTTAACATAGCAAAGACAAAGATAATGCATACAGATAAAACTTCTATGGAGAAAGAAATATATGTTAATGAGGAAAAATTGGAGGTGGTCGAAAATTTAGAATATCTTGGGTCATTGATTACCAACAACGGTGACACAATGAAAGAAATTAAACGACGACTATCAATTGCTCTTCAAAGACTAAAACAACTGAATAAATTACGGAGTGGGACAGACAGAACTACAAAAATTAGATTTTTAAGAGCATGCATATTTCCCATTGCAACATACCTGTGAGACCTGGACACTTACTAAGCAAGCTGAACAGCGCATAAATGCATTTGGATATAAATGTTATAGACGAGTTCTAAGAATATCTTGGGTAAAGAAAAGAACAAATGCATCCATACTTCAAGAGCTGAATATTGAAGAGGGTTGGCTATTAAAGACGATAAAACAAAGAAAATTGAAATATTTTGGTCACTTGAAACGTCACGAAAGTTTGGAGAGAACAATAATGGAGGGGTATATGCCTGGGAAGAGAGGAAGAGAAAGGCCAAAGAGAAGATGGGTGCAGGATGTGGCCGATGATCTCCAGATGGGTGTATCGGACGCGGGACGTGTTGCTTATGATCGAGAGGTTTTCCGGAAGGTTGTTATGGGAGCGAGGATCGGCAAAGGACATGCTACTGAATGAATGAATTTTAGCCAGTCAACTTTGTGTCAACTACTATTGGGCATGCCTACTGTCTCGGCCTGCCTAGTTTACTCCATTATTTTTTTTCTCCTGACGTTCACCCCCCCCCCCCCTTCTCTCTCTCTCTCTCTCTCTCTCTCTCTCTCTCTCTCTCTCTCTCTCTCTCTCTCCATCTCTCTCTCTCTGTCTCTCTCGCTCTCTTTCTCTCTACCTTCCAACCTAAATACATAACCTAATACCACCTACTTAACCATCCAGTATTTACCTATAGTCTGTTTACTTTTTTCTACCCCAATATAAAATTCCATATCTCAGTAACCAACTGAGGGAAAATTATGAGATTTAGAATATAACCTTATCATTATGTCCACCTGTAGCATGATGTCTTCAGACGTTCGCATCCCCAGTCCATTTACATTTCTCAATACTCAGTAGTTAACCACGTAAGCCGTCGTGATACCCTAACTAAAAATAGAATCGTAGATTCTAGATCGAGAGAGGGTAGATGAATGGTGGGGACTCAATTTGATTGGGTAACCCTTGGGCTGGTAACGCTCCTTAATACATAATTAGCCAGCCAGTCGAAGCCTTGATTCCATCCCGTAAGGACGTGTTCAAGATGCAGTGGTAAAATTTGCCCAAAAGCATTCTTTAAGATGTGGTCATCTGCACATCAGGTACCTAAATCATTTAATATGTTATGTGTAAACCTGATGAAGTGAGAGAGAGAGAGACGAATGGCCGAGTATTTTCTTGAGAAAATGTAAAAAGAAGACAGGTATTAGTTGTACAGTGACTCTAAAACTGCTGCTCAAAACCTGTCATGTCTACCGCAGTGAAACATTCTTACCATGTCTATTGTCTGTCTGATTTGATGATTTGCATATGCTTATGACTGTAAACTATGCTCAATGCATATTGCAAAACCTTTGTGCGCTCTGACCATTCATTGAGTGCCTATCATGACCATTCTTAACCAAACTGCACATTGTTCTTGAGAGTTACCTTTGGCAGTTATGTTTCAGAATGTGTGATGCTATATACTGCATGTAATTTCTCCCTTATAATGGCTGAGAATGTTTGAGTGAATGAGATGGTAATTATATAATTAACTTCTCATATTTGTAAAAGTAGAGACACTTATCAAATCCATGTTTGCAGGACTGCATTGCACTGTAGAAATTAACCTAGTGTCTGTCAGATGAATACATGGGAAGGCTCATGCTATTTGTCAGGGAAAATTCATGTTTTCTTTCATTATGTGTATTCCACATGTGAAGGCAATTCTAGTGCATGATTTCTGCCATACAATGCCTACTTCTTGGTGCTTAATCACACTGTCTGTTCTCATGGTACACCGGTCCCTGTGATCTACTCATTGTGAGAATTTACAAGATAATTGTGTGAAGCTGCCTCTGATTGGGAGTATGTGCCTATGACTTCACGGTTTTGGGGATGAACCTGGAGAAAGGATATCACCCCAAACCCCCAAATAAAATTGCACTTCATCATCAGTGAGAGGTGGGTGTTCGAATATCACACTCCTTTTCCCCTCCCATTCCTCTCTGAATCTGTGATAGTACTGTATGACTGTGACAATGGTTCAATAGATGTAAAACACATGTTGTGCCTTTGTTTATTAACAGAGAATGAGGAAGATGGGGGAGGCCTTTCAATTACCAGGACAACTCCAGGGGAAGTCCTGAGCTCTAGTCTTCAACTCCAGCTGAAAGGTTAAGACTCCATAAAGTACCACATGAACAACAGGTTGCAAATGGTCAGCCTCAATCCACTAATTCTGGCCTATACAGATGGCACTGAAGAAAAGTCTTGATTAAAGGCCTAAGACAGGGATACTCTCTATTCTTTGTAAATGTTCCAGGCTATATCTTCAAGAGAAATTCAAGAAGAAACCTTGGGAGGAGAGATCACCTGGTCTTCAGCATGTCACTACTGGCTAAAAGTGGACATCAATGTGTACCTGGAGATTACCATACCTCTCCTCAAAACCATATCTTGAGGAGTATTCCAGCTTAATATTGGCTGAAAGGCTAATGGAGAAGAAGTATAATAAATAGAGCAAATTCTCAAAATGGATTAGTGATAATTAAGTGTGGTGATTCAATTACATCAGAACCTGTTGTGGGAGATAGACTGGCAGAGAAGAATGATGGGACATAATAGTTTTTAGATCTTCCTCTGCTGGAAAAGTAAAACTAATCCCAAATTATCAACTTTGCGAACAGTCTACTCACCCTTCGGAAGGACATGTTTGTCACTTGCTTCGAACTAGTCAAAGTAGGGAATAGCCTGAACTGGAAAAACATTATGGGGAAAGCTGAAACCTGAGACATTCCCAACACCTTCATTGGTGCTAAAAGACGGTAAACGGATCAGTATAGCAGTGTCTCCCTATACTTGTGCCCGGCTATAGGTTTATCATGTGTTTTCCTCATTTGACGGTTGAAAAAGTGATAGCATGATTAAAGTGTTGTGGTGTAGGATAACCTATGGTGTAGAGATGTGAAGGAGGAGGGTTTATTTAGATTGATGTTTCTGTTGGGATATTGAGTGATGTGTTTGGGTTTTCATAGATAATGTCACTATATTTTGCATATAAACTTATATTTGAGATGTAAATTGTTGGCAGAATATGAAGCCTGAGTCTTCACTTGACCTCATCAGACATTAATAAAGTATTAGTAGTAAGAGAACAGTTTTTGAGGTACATGTCTCTGTGATTGTCTTGTACATTGTTGAGAAAGAAATGTCCAACTGGTGTCAAGCATCTTCATGGTGACTGTTACTCTACTGTTGCTGTTGGTTACAGATATTGTGAAAGTCTGTGTGATTGTTGTCAAGTATCTTCCATGATGTATGACTTGTCTAACCTGTTGGTGTGATCATTCTTTGTGAATGTTTGTCCAACTGTTGTCAAGATCTTCTCATGTTGTCTTGTTCAACCAGTGTAAAATACAGTTGTTGTTGTTTATGTTCACTACAATGGTACAATTGTCAAGGTGATCATTTGTCCAAGTGTCTTGTGTCACTTGAAATAAGTAATGAGATCAAAAATGAGGTTGGCGATCAGAGCACAGTCAGCTGGAAGATGAGAGAACTGCTTTCATTGGTTACTGTGGCTAACTGCCAAGATCTCTATATCTATATATGGCCTAGAAGAGAAATCATCTATAAATAATTCTGTGTAGAACTTAACTTAGGTCTAATTTCTCACAGTGGGGGTACTCGATGAGCCAAAATTCTGAATGGTTTCTCTACAAGGGTTATGCGAGAATAAATATCAATACCTCTAGACAACACTTGCTGTTACTAACCTGTATCTTTTATAGAGAGATATACTTTATAGAACTTCACTCAATGGAACTTCTGTAATTCTCTATAAACCCACAAAAAAACCTCACATGTTGGGGGCTCGTCCGGGATTGAACCCCGGGAACACCCCTAAAGGAGATCACATGTTGTGGACATGTATCCGCGACTGGACCCTGGGAATAACCTGCTAAAGGGGATCACATATTGTGGACTAATATAGGCAATTAGAACCCTGGGAACACCCCTCAAGGTAATCACATATTGAGTGCTCTATGCACTAATTGAACCCTGGGAATACCTTTTATGGGATTCACATAACGAGGTCTGATGACTCGGGATGTAAACTATGGGTATACCTTGTCTGGGACTCCTGTGGGGGAATATCTATGTTTGTATTAGAATCAGGGAGTAACCTCTCGCAAAATTAAACCTATTGCTTAGAGTTTTATGATGTGGTTAATGGATCTCGTCACATAAATGTGGACAAAAGGTCCAGATGTTTAAACCCACAAGTAAATCTCGGGTGGTGGTTGTTTCATCAATGGTGGTAATATTGCATGTATCACTGTTCACAAATGTCACATTGTACAATGTAGTTGAACAAAAATGTAATTATCTTATGGGTCAACATGTGTGCTATACCCATGATAATGTTGTGTTTCAAGATGGGCTGATGTAATGGACTGTCAATAATGTTGTGTAATTTTGTGCATACTGTGTTCACTATGAGTATCAAAGGTACCTGAGAACCAGAAGACACAAATTATTTTTAAATAACATAGACAGCTAATTTCAGGATAAATTTGATTTTTCTTGAGATAAATTAAGACACTTTATCCAGGGAATTAATAGGGGGCCTACTCCATTTTCTAACTTATTGGCTAGCATGGGAGAAAGGGGAATTAGTGTATTTACATTTTAATATCACTGCATCACATCATATAATGGGTACTTAATTCCTCAGTCCCCATAACATGTTGGCAACACTGAGAGCAGAGAGTGTGAACCCTGATGGAAGACTTGGGCAACCATTAAGACACCTCACTGGTAATCTCTATCAGTATAGTCAGTATTCGTACCGGCTAATGTCCAGTGTCGATTCGACATCTGGGTTTATTCTTCAGTTGTGTGACCCTGTCAGTGGCCCTGATCAAGCTACTGCGCGTGAGCACAATTGAATCTCCAGGAGAAAACATCCTTATCAACTCAGTCTCTTGCCATTCCTGAAGTAATGGTATTATTAAGCGTACATGATACGTAATGGACGAGATGAAGGGAAGATTCTACCTGATGTCATGGTCAGTCACTCATGACCCGACCACAGTCTGGTGTCTATAAGACATTAGTCTATTGTTCGATGGTGTGATCTCTGGTGTACTAGGATCCACGTCACCAGGAGTGAACTCATTGAATCTCCAGGAAGGCCATCAAAATAACTGGACCCCTAGCCATTCATATGGAAGTGGAGAGCAAAGTATGTGTCCAGGAAACGATGGATAACCAACCTGATGTCATTGGCGTATCATACTACTAGGAGCATAACGTGGACAACCTGAAAAAATTTCATGAAGAGATAAAACAGGATCCGTCTCCGACGTCTGCCGTCAATTCATCCTCAGTTGAGAAAGCATTTCTGCCTGAAATGGTGGAGATTAAAGGACGGACAAAGTTGAGTACAGCTGATGTCATTCCCCTTTTTCATTCTCAATTGGGAAGACCTTTCTGCCGGAAGAAGGTGGGAATATAAATAAGGATTGCTGTTCTTAAACAGTTAACTCTTATATGGTAGAGACCACTGCAACTCCAGCAGTTGAAACTCTATACACAATGTCTGCGAAAGTGGACTAACGAAAGATCAGTTTCAAACAGCTGACTCCTTTCAAGATAAAGATCTCTGCAAGTTCAGCAGTCGACTCTTTATATAATAAGAACCATGCATTACGCAGGAGAATCTTATATTATTACTGATCTGCGAGATGTCTTCACAAGACCTGGCCAGTCCTATCCTCAAAGTCAGTAAAATTGCTTCAAAAAAAAAAATTCCAGTCAATATTGGGATCTATGAAGCTATACCCACATAATCACACCCCTTCAAAGGTGGCTGTGATAATGACGGACTTCTCTATGGCTGAGAAGAAACGCCTTATTCGCCAAATAGTAAACGTTTTGCTCATGTGGGAGAGAAAGAACGGATACTCCAGCCACTCAAAAGCACTTAGCTAGAGCATGGCTGAAGACAACTAGTTGGAAGTTCCACCTGGAATTATAAATTAGTAGTAGTAGATGTTAGTCTAACTGCATCTACAAACTCAGTTGCTGCGTTAGAAATAGCTTAATTAGCAACTAAGGAGAGAAAATGCAGTCACTTCTCACAACACATCAAAATAGAGGCATAACGGAATGAGAGAATCTCAACCGACAAGCACCTCTAAATCTAGGGTAAGACTACAGAAATAAGTCAAGGAAATATAATGGGAAATTGCTACTATCTGCAAACACAAGAGGCTTATTGGAAAGGTAGACCCTGTGTCCAACGCTAACCAAATCTGCACTAGTAGATTTTAGTCTTAAGTTCTGCAGCGGCTGCTATACAGTTCACCCGGAAGTGATTGTCTTTGCTCCGGTGATGATCAAAAATTTTAACCCAGTTCTAAATACCAAGATTACTGTTGGAGAAAGTGTTCAGTTAAATACACTCTCACAGGATTAACATTCTCCAGAGGCGAAGGGAAGAATGAAGTTCTGATAAAGATAAATGAGTGAGAGACATATGGAATTATACCACTCTCATCAGACATACAGAAGTTGGTTTAATTGCAAAGCCATTACTTCTCATAATGAATCTCAATGGTACTCATGCTTTGAAAGTGTGTGACTCTGAGAGATCATTCATCATGGACAGGAAAAATAGCATGGAGATTGACTGTGGAGCATTGTCAGAAATGAGATGGAGAGCAGTTCACTGATAAGTGTGGTCATAACTCTTCATACTTCCAGTGACTAAATGGAACTTCTTGCAGGACTAACTTCATGGTCTTTGCAGATGTCACCAAATTCATGACTGATGGATGAATATTGGAGCAGATTTTTCAGGGAAAGAATCAATTGGTTCCATATGCACAGCTCTTGTTGGAGTAATGGGAGATGAGTAAATGATGACACCAATTAAAGGATCTGGGAACTGTGAACGCCTGACCTATCAGTCATTGTATCCATGACAGTTTTTATGGGGAGGCTATGTAGCATGATGTCTTCAGACGTTCGCATCCCCAGTCCATTTACATTTCTCAATACTCAGTAGTTAACCACGTAAGCCGTCGTGATACCCTAACTAAAAATAGAATCGTAGATTCTAGATCGAGAGAGGGTAGATGAATGGTGGGGACTCAATTTGATTGGGTAACCCTTGGGCTGGTAACGCTCCTTAATACATAATTAGCCAGCCAGTCGAAGCCTTGATTCCATCCCGTAAGGACGTGTTCAAGATGCAGTGGTAAAATTTGCCCAAAAGCATTCTTTAAGATGTGGTCATCTGCACATCTGGTACCTAAATCATTTAATATGTTATGTGTAAACCTGATGAAGTGAGAGAGAGAGACGAATGGCCGAGTATTTTCTTGAGAAAATGTAAAAAGAAGACAGGTATTCGTTGTACAGTGACTCTAAAACTGCTGCTCAAAACCTGTCATGTCTACCGCAGTGAAACATTCTTACCATGTCTATTGTCTGTCTGATTTGATGATTTGCATATGCTTATGACTGTAAACTATGCTCAATGCATATTGCAAAACCTTTGTGCGCTCTGACCATTCATTGAGTGCCTATCATGACCATTCTTAACCAAACTGCACATTGTTCTTGAGAGTTACCTTTGGCAGTTATGTTTCAGAATGTGTGATGCTATATACTGCATGTAATTTCTCCCTTATAATGGCTGAGAATGTTTGAGTGAATGAGATGGTAATTATATAATTAACTTCTCATATTTGTAAAAGTAAAGACACTTATCAAATCCATGTTTGCAGGACTGCATTGCACTGTAGAAATTAACCTAGTGTCTGTCAGATGAATACATGGGAAGGCTCATGCTATTTGTCAGGGAAAATTCATGTTTTCTTTCATTATGTGTATTCCACATGTGAAGGCAATTCTAGTGCATGATTTCTGCCATACAATGCCTACTTCTTGGTGCTTAATCACACTGTCTGTTCTCATGGTACACCGGTCCCTGTGATCTACTCATTGTGAGAATTTACAAGATAATTGTGTGAAGCTGCCTCTGATTGGGAGTATGTGCCTATGACTTCACGGTTTTGGGGATGAACCTGGAGAAAGGATATCACCCCAAACCCCCAAATAAAATTGCACTTCATCATCAGTGAGAGGCGGGTGTTCGAATATCACACTCCTTTTCCCCTCCCATTCCTCTCTGAATCTGTGATAGTACTGTATGACTGTGACAATGGTTCAATAGATGTAAAACACATGTTGTGCCTTTGTTTATTAACAGAGAATGAGGAAGATGGGGGAGGCCTTTCAATTACCAGGACAACTCCAGGGGAAGTCCTGAGCTCTAGTCTTCAACTCCAGCTGAAAGGTTAAGACTCCATAAAGTACCACATGAACAACAGGTTGCAAATGGTCAGCCTCAATCCACTAATTCTGGCCTATACAGATGGCACTGAAGAAAAGTCTTGATTAAAGGCCTAAGACAGGGATACTCTCTATTCTTTGTAAATGTTCCAGGCTATATCTTCAAGAGAAATTCAAGAAGAAACCTTGGGAGGAGAGATCACCTGGTCTTCAGCATGTCACTACTGGCTAAGAGTGGACATCAATGTGTACCTGGAGATTACCATACCTCTCCTCAAAACCATATCTTGAGGAGTATTCCAGCTTAATATTGGCTGAAAGGCTAATGGAGAAGAAGTATAATAAATAGAGCAAATTCTCAAAATGGATTAGTGATAATTAAGTGTGGTGATTCAATTACATCAGAACCTGTTGTGGGAGATAGACTGGCAGAGAAGAATGATGGGACATAATAGTTTTTAGATCTTCCTCTGCTGGAAAAGTAAAACTAATCCCAAATTATCAACTTTGAGAACAGTCTACTCACCCTTCGGAAGGACATGTTTGTCACTTGCTTCGAACTAGTCAAAGTAGGGAATAGCCTGAACTGGAAAAACATTATGGGGAAAGCTGAAACCTGAGACATTCCCAACACCTTCATTGGTGCTAAAAGACGGTAAACGGATCAGTATAGCAGTGTCTCCCTATACTTGTGCCCGGCTATAGGTTTATCATGTGTTTTCCTCATTTGACGGTTGGAAAAGTGATAGCATGATTAAAGTGTTGTGGTGTAGGATAACCTATGGTGTAGAGATGTGAAGGAGGAGGGTTTATTTAGATTGATGTTTCTGTGGGGATATTGAGTGATGTGTTTGGGTTTTCATAGTTAATGTCACTATATTTTGCATATAAACTTATATTTGAGATGTAAATTGTTGGCAGAATATGAAGCCTGAGTCTTCACTTGACCTCATCAGACATTGATAAAGTATTAGTAGTAAGAGAACAGTTTTTGAGGTACATGTCTCTGTGATTGTCTTGTACATTGTTGAGAAAGAAATGTCCAACTGGCGTCAAGCATCTTCATGGTGACTGTTACTCTACTGTTGCTGTTGGTTACAGATATTGTGAAAGTCTGTGTGATTGTTGTCAAGTATCTTCCATGATGTATGACTTGTCTAACCTGTTGGTGTGATCATTCTTTGTGAATGTTTGTCCAACTGTTGTCAAGATCTTCTCATGTTGTCTTGTTCAACCAGTGTAAAATACAGTTGTTGTTGTTTATGTTCACTACAATGGTACAATTGTCAAGGTGATCATTTGTCCAAGTGTCTTGTGTCACTTGAAATAAGTAATGAGATCAAAAATGAGGTTGGCTATCAGAGCACAGTCAGCTGGAAGATGAGAGAACTGCTTTCATTGGTTACTGTGGCTAACTGCCAAGATCTCTATATCTATATATGGCCTAGAAGAGAAATCATCTATAAATAATTCTGTGTAGAACTTAACTTAGGTCTAATTTCTCACAGTGGGGGTACTCGATGAGCCAAAATTCTGAATGGTTTCTCTACAAGGGTTATGCGAGAATAAATATCAATACCTCTAGACAACACTTGCTGTTACTAACCTGTATCTTTTATAGAGAGATATACTTTATAGAACTTCACTCAATGGAACTTCTGTAATTCTCTATAAACCCACAAAAAAACCTCACACCACCCAACAACAAAAAATTTGTTCTGGAGATTGTACAGCAGATTTCAATGTTTGTTTATATGTGGTATATAATTTACGGGCCAGAGATTAAGTCCATAATTTTAAAAGTATTACACCTTCACCAAGACACATCCGCGCTTTTTTAAAAATTGTCCCGTGGTTTCCGTTTTGGCACAAACTGCGCGCAGTTAAATGGGATTGTTCAGAGGTGTCGTTAATGTGGGTTCTTTCATGAAACGTGATTATATAAATAAATATATAAATAAATCTTAACATTAATATAATATTAATAGCTAATATTTATTTAAATGTGTGAATATTGTTCAATGGGATTGAATGTGAAATTTTGTACATTTCAAATCATCGCTATGAAGTTGCACACATAATTTTGTCAAGAAGCTGATCGCAGGAAAATGTTTCATACTGTTACAAATCCCGAGAAAAGAACAGTGCATGCATTGGGTTTGGGTAAACGGACATTTCGTCACTGGGTGCAAGAATCTGGAATGAAACCAACACTCGATAAGCAAACGGTAGGTTGAAAGGCAATTGTAGACCGCTTTGACAAGGATGTCATAAGGCGGGTTATTATAAAAATGATGGATGCCAAAGTAACAGTGACTGTAAGAAAACTTAGGGTTTGGTTGAGAAAGAACAATAACATAGAGCTATCCAAAGCAACTTTGTGGAAAATTATAAGGACATTAGGCTTCACGTTTAGAAAGTACAAGGGAGGTAGAAATATCCATTGCGAGCAACCGGATTTAGGAGCCATAAGAAGCAGATACCTACGTGAAATAAGGGAAATGTGCAAAGAAAATTATGACATAGTGTATTTGGATGAGACGTGGATCAATGCTCACCACACAAGTGAAAAGGAATAGTAATCAGTGGATGGAAAGATAAAGCGTTATGTGCCCAGTAGTAAAGGACAACGTTCGGTCATAGCCTATGCTGATAGTACTCATAATGGCTTACTACAGAATGCTGGACTCGTGTTCGTATCAAAGCATACAGACAATAGGGATTATCATAATGAGATGAATGGTAATGTATTTAGAGATTGGCTCGAGAATACAGCACTTCCATCCCTTGATAGACCGTCTTGTCTAATCAGGGACAATGCATCATATCACAATGTTGTTGCCCAAGAAGACAAAATACCTACGGCATCGAGCACAAAGGACGCAATAAAGATATGGCTCCGAAAGGAAAATATACCATTTCCAGAAACATATTTCAAGTTACAGTTGTTGTCCCTTGTAGAACAGGCGCAAAAAAGCATGAAATATCAAATCGACAAGTTGATAGAAGAGCATGGCCATAGGTGCTTGAGACTTCCGCCGCATCATTCTCATTGACACCCTATAGAACTTGAGTGGGTTAAAATTAAAGTACAGGTGGCAGCTGCCAATACTACATTCAAATTGTCTGACGTCAAGATACTAACCCAGTCCGCGCTATTAAATACTGATAAAAGTTACTGGAAAAAATGTAAGGACCATGTGTTGAAAGAGGAAGAGGACTATAGGAGAAAGGGTGGATTGAATTTTATGCAACCGAGAGCAGTCATCAACTTACTGGAATCGTCCGACACAGATTAAGGTCTGAGCAGATCGCAGACCTTAATCCACGTGCACACTTACTGGGATATTTTGCTCCAACTATTCAGACAAATTGCAGGCCTTAAACATTACAGCATCAGCACAATGTCAATGGTAACAGTTTGTATTCCACAGTGATGAATTTTCAATTCCGCAAGCCCTCAGCGGTATTGAAAAGGAAAAAAAAAAAAAACACGCTAAACGCATTGAATACCAACAGGAGAGTAGTATATATAAAACTGACATATTGTGGCATAACAAGAAACGTGAGAGCAAACACGTTGTCAAATTAGGGGACGAACACACGTGCATACGAATCAATCTATAAACTTCAATGAAAGGAGGACCAACATCTTGGTCGTTAAGAAGAAAGCCCACTACAGAGACACTGACAACTATTTTCATACTGCAAAGCAGGTAATCATGTTCCGTCTCTGAACGGTAAACAACAGAGTAGACAATCTTTCACGAACTCAAAGCGGGCCTGTCACCCATGTGTACGTGTGAACAAACTACACAGACAGCTGAACAGATCCTAAAAAATGGACACATGATGACTAAATTGCGGTTTCATTTCTGGTCACTCCATACGCACATTAACGCACAGCTATTTGGAAGCTTTCACGGACACAATATAAAAAGCTAAATGCATCCTAGTAACATGAATACTTGTGTACACATTATTAACCAGCAACTGAAGAAACAAGAAGGAAATGAAAACTAAAGTAAGCAATATATTCCTTCTACTTTCTATTATTTACCCTATGTCTCTATAAATTCTCTGTCTTTACTAATATTACACATTGCACCCCTCTCGGGAGTCTCCGTGGTGAAGTGGTAAAGCCGTCTGACTCGGGCTCCGAATGTTGTATGTTCGATTCCTTCATTTCAAGAGAGCATTTTTTCGGAGACTTCCAAGGGTCGTCGCTGGAGCTACGGGGTTCGTACTTTGTGAGACCCTTTCCGCCCTGCGGAAAGAGACTGGGCCATATGGGATAAAATCCCGGTGCAATGCAGTCGACCCTGTCGACTTTTAAGCTACTTTTTTTTTATTTCCCCCACTCCCATACTAATCTGGCTTCGCCTTGTACTTGTGTCCTTACCAGAAATAACGTGGTTTACTGTACGACTAGTTTGTTAGCGTGAATTCACTACATTTTCCCCAAAACATCAAAGAAATGTCACCACTTTCGATGATTTAAGTTGCTTTTGGACCTATCAGAGACATATTCCTTGGATGGGGGTAAATATAAGACGGCAGGAAAAATTTCATAACGAAGCAACAGACAGTTTTCAAAATAATTGATCGTGAATGACGGCATTCATTTCTGGACAGACTATAACCATCCACCTATCTATCTATCTATCTATCTATCCATCCATCCATTCATCCATCCATCCATCCATCCATCCATCCATCTATCTATCTATCTATCTATCTATCTATCTATCTATCTATCTATCTATCTATCTAATCTATCTAATCTATCTATCATTCTGTCTGTCTGTCTGTCTATCTGTCTGTCTGAGTCACGTATTATTGATTATTTTTCATGCGTTTTAATGCTTATTGTGCAAGCCTCATTGGGTTCCGGTTTCAGGTGGACGTGTTTTCCCAGCTCTCTCGATTTTTAAATAATTTATCAAAGTTTTACCTAATTCAATCAATCGTGATGCTGTGTATATCATTGTGTTCTTTTTAAAACTGGATCTACATACAACTCAACATGTCAAGTTTATGTGACTGTTTATTTATTGAAGCGAGGATTTCTTGTGAAATGTGAACGGTAAGAGCATTCAGTTTTTGAATTACCAATTATCGGTTACAGACAACGTGTGATTTAACGATGTGTGGCTAGCGCGCGATAAATCGCCAAGCACTCTTTTCAGAAAAGCGCCGTACTTTTGTTCACTCCCTGCCTGCTAATACTGCATATATTGCTAAAATGGCGTCCAACTTGCGGTGTTCTACTTTATCCAAGCGTCATGAAATTACAAACAAAGACAAGAAGGGACAAAAATTAACGAAAACGCCAACTAAATGTCGGAATTCTTCAAGACCAACATCAAACATGTGACTCAGTGAATAAGCAGACACTGAACCCACGCTGGACGAACATCACAGTTTACCAGCCCCATCTGATCAGACTAACGCATCACCTTTAGACCATGTTTCCTCTGCCGAACCACACAACCACAATGCCTACCGTGAACTCGTCCAGGCTTTAGAGGACAGGCTAAAAGATATTATTTCCAACAACACAGATAATATTATTGCCGCGTTTAAAGAAGAAAACGCTCGTCTTCAAAAAGAAATTTGCCTCCTTAAAGAAGAAAAGGACACTTCTAAAGCAACAATCCATGCCTTGAAACCAAAGAGTGCTCAGTCATTTGATAAAGGTGCACAAACAGAAAGTATCCATGGTGCTACAGAGGTGTTTATGACCAGTGAATGTTCATCGCAAAATGACATACAGACAGCTTCTACAGGTCAGAAAACTACCACTAAACCTGTGGAACGTATACCATCCATCTATCCCATTGATGTGCGTATCAGCAACAGGTTCCAGGCCTTAAGTGCAGACTCTACAGCAGCAGACCAGGAATCAAAGAGCTCAGCAGCTAATGGGTATCAACAATCAACACAACCAAGCTATAATAAACAAGAACACAAGAAAGATTACAGTGACCAGTGGCAACAACAGTCCAAGCGTACACGCCAGCAGCATGAAATAAAAATAGAGGACAGTGCAACACATATCATCATTGGAGATTCCCTGCTGAAGGGGATATATAGTGATCGCATGTCATCTTCTGACAGCGAATCAACTTCAATCTACCTTATGCCAGGCACTGATATAGATAGGCTGACCGGTACACTGCAAAAATTCAGAGTGAACGACAGAATTATAAAAGTAACAGTTCATATTGGCGTCAACGATATAATGAATAATAAAATCATCAGTACCTCACAACTAGCTACATTGGAGGTGGTGTTGCGGAATAAATTTCCCAAATCATCTATGTTCATTTCATCAATCATTCCACCATGTTACGGATTCCAGCGTCGTAATGCCGATGCTGCAAATCTAACTCTCTATTAATTTTGTAACGGTAATAACATGCATTTTATTAAAAATACCCCGTACTTTACATCGCCGTCCTGGGCTCCTAAGAAACAACTATATAGGGATCAAATACATTGTTCCAAGCTAGGAAGTAGCATACTAGCGAAGAACATAAAATATCCCGAACGTGCACAACAATCAGCACTAGTGAGAGGAGTAAACCGAGCTTCACCTCCGGCAACAGCCACCTCTCAGTGTTCAGAAAACACCCCCTCTCTTCCCACACCACCCTTGCCTATACCCCAGGAATACAATGCTATGAATAGCAACCCATGCTACAATCCAAATGTTGCTAACCATGATACCTTGTTTCCTCCCTTACCCGCAAAGCAATCATTCCCCCACCATGTCAAATGGGACATTGTTAAAAAATGTTGCTGTGCCCATGATGCCTGCTTCCAATGTAGGCACTTCCAGTGACACTCATAGCAGTCGTCCCTCGTTGGCCGGTAACCTACACTCCTATCAGTGGAACCGTCAACTCCAGCAGCTAATGCAGTACAATCCTGCAGCCCTGACCAAGCTTTCATAATGTTACTCCAGCAAAGACATTTTCCTACCCCCCCCCCCCCCTAACAGCCTTAACTACTACCAAATAAATTTTCAAAGTCCCTGCAATTTTATACCACCAGCGACATCTTTCTTTCATTTTGCAATGTTCGCCAATCACGATCAGTGGCTCAACAAAAATTGTCTATATATAGGCCATATCAACATACTTCATCTGCTCAATAAATTACCCGAACTCTCGGTAATACTGTCCAAACAGTCCCATATGTTTGGAATCACAGAAAGTCGTCTTAACGACAAAATAACCGACTCCGAAATCTCTCTTAAGGGGTTTAAAGTAATTCGGAGAGATGCAAATCAAAAATTAGACACGGGTATTGCTGTATACATTTCCAACTCCCTCAAATGTTCCCGCAGGAGTGATTTCGAGAACGTAGGCATACAATGTGTTTGGTTAGAGATGAAGCCAGTCAGCCAGCAACCGTTTTTCATCGGATACCTATATAGGAATCCTTGTGCCGGGTACAGCTGGTATGACTGCTTCACTTCAATGATGGATAGAGAGTTTACAGCAGGTAGAGAAATTATTATACTAGGTGACTTCAACATATATTTTAGTAAATCCAACTAGACATGGAACGATATTATTCTATCTTACAATTTCAAACAACTAATAACCCGCCCCACAAGGGTTACAGACACCTCCCCAACTATAATTGATCATATATATGTTAATTGTCCAGATAATATTAATGAATGTTCTGTTCCTGTTTGTACAGTTAGTGACCATTACCCTGTATGCTGCACATGCTCAAAAATTGGGTTCAAAGCTCCTAAAACTAATCATGTAAGCATCAAAATTAGCAATTTTAAAGCGTTCAACCAAGAGTTATTTTTACAAGACTTAAAAAATGCAGCGCTTGATCACGTTTACCAACTTCCCGATCCGGACGATGCATTAGCTTTCTGGACAAAGACTGTCTACAGTGTGTTTGATAAACACGCACCAGTTAAAGAAGTTCGTGTCAAGAATCAACAGAAATCCCCATGGGTCACTGGTGAAGTTCTAGAAATCATGAGAGAGCGAGATGCAGCACACAAAAATAAAGATTTCATCAACTACCGGAGACTAAGAAATAAAGTTAAATATGAAATTCGTAGGATAAAGAAAGACAATTTTAAAAATTTGATTGTAGATAAATCAAATAGCACAAATATATGGAAGGTTATTAATTCGCTAACCAACAAGAAACAATCGTCAGAGTCTGTAACACCAAACTCTACAACATGCGAGGATTTCAGTTGTTTCTTTCAGTCGGAAATAGAGGATCTAAAGTCAATACCAAACTCATCATTAATTTAAGTTCATTTTCATCATTCTGTGAGGAGAAGTGCACTGGAAATATTCCCGCTGAGGTTCCCTTTATGTCGGTTGCAGAAGTATATAAATATCTATCAAACCTCAAAGCTACAAACTCACACAGCCTAGATGGGATCAGTAATAGAATTATTCGCTGTGCCGCCCCAATCATTAGTGAGTCTTTAATGTTCATATATAATCAATGCCTGGCCAAAAAACTACTTTCCATCTGCATTAAAAATTGCTAAAGTTTATTCTCTATTAAAAATGGTTCAAATTATAACAGAGCCTTGGGTAATTATAGACCTATTTCCTTACTATCGTCGTTATCAAAGCCATTAGAAAAGCACATTCATAAAATAACATTATATCATTTAATTAATAACGATCTAATAATTGACAGCCAATCTGGGTTTCGAACTTAATATTCTTGCCATAGTGCTCCAACAAAAATGACCAATAACTGGCATTTTAACATCAACAATGGCAACATTTGTGGGGCGGTGTTTGTAGACTTTAAAAAAGCTTTTGATATGGTAGATCACAATATTTTAATTAGCAAATTGAAACAAATGAAGGCTAGTGCCTGTATGGTGTACCTAATTACGTCATTTTTATCCGACAGACAACATGTCGTGTCCTATAACAACCGTCTATCAAGACCCACACAGCTTAATATTGGTGTGCCCCAAGGCTCAATACTAGGTCTGCTGCTTTTCACAGTTTATATTAACGATTTTCCTCTGTATCTCAATACTACATGTGATCTATTTGCAGACGATTGTACTATATATGCTAGTCAGGATAACCGTAGTGAATTAGAAAGTTATTTACAAAAAGAACTTGATAATCTTCCTAGATGGAGCAATGAAAACCGCCTGCAAATTAACATCAACAAAACCAAATCCATGCTAATAACGACCAGACAAAAACTTCAGACACTAGCCGTAACTGGGGCAGCACTCGAAATCCGCATAGACGCGTTACCTATAGTTAATGTAAATGAACATAAGTCACTAGGTCTTTTAATTGATAGACATTTAAATTGGAGCTCCCATGTCCACGTCCTTACCAAGAATATAGTACAGAAAGTTTACCAACTTGCTAAAATTCAGCACTTCCTGGACGAAAGCACGCGAAAGTTATTCTATACATCCTATATTCAATCTCATCTCGATTATTGTTCCTCAGTCTGGGATGGTCGCCCTAAATCCAATATTAAACGACTTTGTTCTCTTCAAAAGCGGGCTATACGTCTAGTTTCTGGCACAAAACACGCTGAAATTGATAATTTATATAGTCATCAGAGGCGTCTACCACTTCGAAAACGTTTCATTTTTAACAAAGCCAAATTAGTGAATAAAGTAATATCTAAACATACACCAGAGTATCTTCAATCGTTGATACAATCTCATGCAATGAACAGCAAGCGCTTAAATTTATTATATGTCCCAAAACCTAGATTGGATTTATACAAAACTTGCTTTGTGTATTCTGGTGCCCACTTATGGAATGACCTTCCAACACATCTGAAAACTCCAATGAGTCCCTACACATTCAATCGAAAACTCTTTCAATACTTCCTCCATACCGACTATATTCCCCCATAAGTCACCTAGTGGTACCATTTTTCACAATGTTAGTTAGTTAGTTAGTTAGTCGACAGATCATCCTCATTGCACATCGAACCATTCAGTCCATAAGTGCTCGGATCCCCTCCTCAGCAAATCCCGCAGCGTGTAGCGGCTAACGACGCCAGTTCTGTGTTGGTTTATCAATCTTCTTTGGCTTCCTGCGTAGTGTTCTTGTTTGGCCACACCTCTTTTAATTTGCTGCTCTCGCAGTCTGGCCATTGTTGTAGATTCACAGTCATCACTTGGTTCTCGCAAAAGTCTTACTTCTCGTAGAGCATTCAGAATGTCGGCCTGGTCCATGGCGCGTCCGCCCTCCACAGTAGTCTCAACTGCGAGCTTGTCAGCCCGCTCATTTCCTTGTACTCCCGCATGCCCTGGCACGAAGATGAAACTAATCTTTGCCAGTCGAGACCGCTCCAGAGGCAGCAACCATTCTCTTCGGATCGACCCCTCCTCTATCCTCTTGATCATGTTCATTGAGTCGCTAAGGAAACAAGCCCTAGTGAATGTCTGTGTCTCGAGCCATGCTATTGATTTACTTACTGCCATGACTTCCATGGTCAGGCTACTTGTGGTTTCAGTAAAAGCACCAGAGTCCTCCTTCACAATTCTCCCTCCGGCCCGAGCTGTAAAGGCCCATGAGCTTCTCACATGTCGGACGACCGACCCATCTGTGTAGATGACCGCGTCACCGTCTAGCAAATTCTCGAAAATCAACGCTTGTACTTCAGCCTCAACAGCAGCCGGATTTTCTTGTCTGCATTTTCTGTCAAGTTGGATGCAAACTGAAAAGGATGTGCAGAAGTCTGTTGGCACTTGCACCCACTCCTCGCCAGGTTCTAAGTCCTCAAGTGAACACACCTGTTGAAGAATGTCTTCGTCTTGACCCATCCACGACCGTCCTCTTTTTAACCTGCTGCCCTTCACCTTCCTAATTTCACTATGCAGTGGGTGTTGTGTGTTTGCGTTAATTCTGAGGTAGGCGCGTGCCCTTCAATCTTGTATTCTCTCTTCAATGGTTGGAAACCCAAGAAGGTAGCGCATCGCCCTGCATGCTGTATCTCTTGTACATCCAAGAATAATGCGCATAGCTTCATTCTGTATCCTTTCCATCCGTTCTATCTGCTTATGGCTGAGAGTCAGGATTGCCATTGCATACTCGAAAACAGACATGACCAACCCCTCGTACAGAAGACATAGATGGCGCTGCTCACAGTTTGCTGCCGCCATCACCCGCATCGCTGCCAAACCCCGCTTGGCCTTTGTTATCACCTGGTCTATGTGCACATTATAAGCAAGGCTTAGATCAAACCGTATCCCCAGGTAATTCATTGCCTGCGTTCTTTCCACCATCTCTGAACACAGCATTACAGTTGGTGTTGGAGTGTTGACAATATGATTATTCAACGAGAACCAAGTCACTGTTGCCTTTGTTGGGTTGACCATTGCCCCAGCTTCATCACACCAAGTACTTATGCGATTGAGTTCGGTTTGTAGTTCCACAGCAACCTCCTCTCTATCCTTCCCCTGACGATACACTAAAACATCATCGGCATATGACAATGTCCTGCCAGGTCCAGTGATCTGCTCACTGGTGATTCTCACTGTGTAGGCGTTGAACAGTACCGGAGATAATGGTGATCCCTGTGGTAGGCCAGGATATATTGTTGTTGGTTCCGAAGTCCAACTGCCACATCTAAAAACTACTTTCCGTTGGAAGAGGGCTGCAGCGATCCAACTAAGGAGGAATGGACTTATGTTTAGTTAGAGAAGCTGAAACATTAAAAAATCCAGTGGTACTCTGTTGTATGCGTCCTCAAGATCAATCGCTGCAGCAACGGTTTCAGTGCCTGAGTGGAAACCTTCATAGACATCCTGGGCAAAGACTGCTGCATTGGTCCAGGTTTCCCTTTTTGGACGGTACCCACCCAGGGTGGGTGGGAAAACACCTTGCCTCTCTAGTTGGCTTGATATTTTCTTGGCAATTACCTTCTCCAGCAGCTTGCCTATTGTATTTTGCATGGTTATAATTCGATATCCCTGAATTTTTTTGTGGTCTTTGTCAGGCTTCGTTAATAGGGAAGAATGATTTGGTGGGTGTTTGGGTTGGGGTGTGAGTGAGTGAGTGAGTGGGTGTGTGGGTGGGGTGTGTGGGGGGGTGTTTGTGGGTGAGTGGGGGTTGTAAGGCTGGGTGAGGCTGTGTGGGTGGGTGGGGTGGGTATGTGGGAGGTTGGGGTGAGTGGGGTGTGGACGGGTGGCTGATGAGTGTGTTTGGATGGAGGGTGTGGGTGTATGGGTGGGTGATATGTGTGGATGGGTGCAGTGTGTGTGCGTGGGTGGGGGTTGTATGTGGGTGGATGGGGATGTTTGTGGGTGGGTTTGAGTGTATGTGGGTGGAAAGAGGTTTTGTGGGTGGGTGAGGGATGTGTCTCATAACATTGTAATATGCATTGTTTATGTTTACAACATTCATTTGACAATGCATTTTCCTATGTGAATGCATTATGCACTATTGATGAATGAAAGATGAGTGATTGGAAGTGTCGAATGTAAGACGGGCCTGCGTGCCCAATTTGTAACCCTTTTAAAATAAAGTTGAATTGAATTGAATTGAATTTGTTGTCTAAGATTAGTTTCGTAGGTAATGTTGAATGAAATAATGTATGAGAGGAAATAGAGAAAAAGGGCAGAATGTCAGACGGGGATGCGTGCCCAATTCTTAACCCTTTGAATAAAGTCCATTCGTTCGTTCTTTCGTTCGTTCATTCTATATGTCTGTCTTTCTGTCTGTCTGTCTAACCACCCATCCATCCATCCATCCGTCTGTCCGTCTGTACGTCCGTCTATCCGCCCGCCCGTCTGTCACATACACTGATTAGACATAGAGAAGACACAGTCAGGAACACAAACAACCCCATGGGACTCCCGTCTATATATCGTATCTCGACTGGCTGTCAGCAATACTTTATGCATTATTTATGGCCATGAATATTATCTCCGATAGCTACTTTCGCCAGTGCTTGTGGTTGTCTGCGAAGCTGAATATTGAATATCAGAGGTCATGAAATCGGGGATCCTAATTTTAGCCAGTCAACTTTGTGCCAACTACTGTTGGGCAAGGAACCTTGAGCCTTAGTCCTGTTAACTTGAGGAACATTAGCTATTGTAGACATGTCCTAACGGCACAGATTATGGTCGTCACCGGGAAGAAGGAAATACCACTATACAGGTAAATGGGAGTATTCTTAAACACGCGAACCGATACAATCATCACGGAACCGTCATAATATCTGATGGGTGGTCCTTTATTAGAACAAGAATCGTCATGGCTGAGGTAGTCTTTTGCATGATGGAAAAACTACTGGCCAATGAAAATATGTCAATCGCAAAGAGAAAAAGAATGTAGAATTGCTACATAGAACATGTGCTTTTATATGGATGTGTAGCGTGGACAATGAGCAGACAAGATGAAAAATATCTAATAGCTGTGAAAATATGGTTTCTGAGGAAAATGCAAAGAAAACCATGGACAGCCTGAAAAACCAATGACCAAGTTCTACAAGAAACAAATGAAAATCGTAAACTGATTAGAGAAATTAGACGTAGACAGTCACAATTATTTGGACACGTTATGAGAAGAAATAAATTGGAGAACTTGTTGACAACTGACAAGATCGAGGGGAAGAGAACAAGGTGGGGAGGGGGGGGGGGGGTCAGAGAAGTAAATACCTGGACGGCTTGGCAACGTTGTATGGTCGAGACAAGAACACAGAGCTGATCCACGACTCTGGTCATTGTGTTAAGATCACGAAACATGATCGCCCATGCTTATCAGCATGGCACATGATGATGAACGGCACATTAATAGATAATCGGTGTGGTGGCCTAAGGTACAGAGAGATGTGCAGTGTCGTGATTTCCAGCCATGCCGAGTCTAGCGGTGGATGTCAGTTCAAGTCTGTTTGGGGGCCGGCCACTTGATGTTGATTGCGATGGTATAAGACGTCGGCCTTCAGAAAGCAATGGCAAACTATTAAACTAATAATGCCTGGTAAATCACAAACAGCCAGTCAATTCTGGGGTTCATTGCGGCGTCCTGTAAAGGATATGCAACACACTTTGGCTGGAAGAGACAGACAGGCAGGTAGAAAGACAGACATGCAGGCAGAAAGACAGACAGACAGACAGACAGACAGACAGACAGGCAGGCAGGCAGGCAGGCAGGCAGGTAGAAAGAGAGACAGACAGGCAGGTAGAAAGACAGACGGGCAGGTAGAAAACAGACAGCAGAGGCAGGTAGAAAGACAGACAAGCAGGCAGGTAGATAGATAGACAGGCATTCAGGTAGAAAGACAAACAGATAGACAGACAGGTAGGAAGGTAGAATGACAGGCAGGCAGGCAGGTATAAAAAGACAAATAGATAGACAAACAGGCAGGCATGTAGAAAAGCAAAATGATAGACATACACGCAGGTAGAAACACAGACAGGCAGGCAGGTAGACAGACATACAGGCAGGCAGTTAGATAAACAGACATTTAGACAAACATCTAGACAGAAAGACAGACAGGCAGGTCGGTAGAAATACAGGCAGACAGACAGACAGACAGACAGACAGACAGACAGACAGACAGACAGGCAGGCAGGCAGGCAGGCAGGCGGGCGGGCAGGCGGGTGGGCAGGCGGGCGGGCAGGTAGAAAGACAAACAGATAAACAGACAGGCAGGCATGTAGAAAGACAGGCAGACAGACAGACAGATAGTTAGCTAGCTAATTGGGTAGATGGACGGAAGTACAGACAGACAAACAGACAGACAGACAGACAGACAGACAGACGGACGGACGGACGGACGGACGGACGGGCGGGCGGGCGGGCGGGCGGATGGATGGATGGATGGATGGATAGGTAGGTAGGCAGGCAGTTAAGTAAATAGGTAGGTAGGCAGGAATGTTGGTTGGTAGGTAGGTACGTAGATAGGTAGGTAGGTAGGTATGTAGGTAGATAGGTAGGTAGGTAGGTAGGCAGGCAGGCAGTCAGGCGTATAATCTCAGTTCTTTGTTGTCGATTATCCAGGTTGTTTTTTTCCTCGTGTTCAGATAGCTACTGAATAGGACAACGTTCAATTCCAGCAATTTTAATTTAAATGGCTGTGTGGAATAGAGGCCCAAAACTTCAGCTGTCGGAAGCAGAAGACAGCATCGACGTAGAACAGGACTGTTGGTGTCGGAAGCCAGCGGGGATTGAAATGTTTCAGTCAGTGAGAAAGTCCAGATCCGTGTGAGACGCGCGTTGTCTAATAAACACCGCGTAATGGCAATTGATTCACCAGGGCGAATTTTGTTTATTGCGAAGAGCTTTGTACTGTAAGTTTGAAAGTTTAAAAACGAAAGTGGGAAATGAGGAACAAATAGGACGAATACATCTGTGGAAGGTCAGGGGAAACCACCACATTCAGTTCTGAAGAACAGGTTTATGTGCTGTGACAAAGCGGCATTTATAGTTCAAGTGACATGCATAATATGTCAGGTCTTAGTTAGATATAACTGAGCTATTGCATGACAGTAGACAGAACTACCTCTTTTTTGCTAACGCCGAATGTTGGGCGGTGCTCACCAAACTCTGTATCAACGGCTTCGGACGGAGGAGCTCAATTGGGAGGCTACAAGCCTTATTTTGGTGCTTGGAAATGCAACCTAAGACTACATGACATAGCAGGACAGGCCAGGCCCTGAGCCTTGGTCGACAACTGGCCTAGGATCGAAGTTCCGACAGGCGAAAAGTTACAGCATTGTTTTGCTGATCCGGCAGCTTCTGCAGCTTGTCTTGTTCCAGATGCATTAGTGTTACTTTTCCTCTTTGGTAAACTAGGCAGGCCGAGAGAGGGATCATGCTACGTGGACAACACATGGTCTCTACAATACAGCCCAGGCGTTATACTATGGATTGTTATAACTCCATCCCTGCCATGGCCTGTAGTTATGATGCCTTTTTTTAAGCACAGTGTAACAAATTATCATCTGACAAGACGGCCAGATGCCAGTATTTTCTGACTTCTGTTAACTTGTCCCTATCAAACTGGTTTATACACATTTTGGTGTCTTAAATTGTATAGCTGTTTTGGGGTAATTTTGTGTTGCTGATTCCAAAATTGTTATCAGATTTATTTCTATCAGCTCTAGTTTTTGAGATAACTAAGAATGACTTTCTTAGTAGGGCAATTATGTACACGCCTAGAGTTAGGTGCCAACACTGACATTTTGACTGTTTTCTACATTCATATTATATGTAATTACTGTGCATTTATTATCTTCTAATAGAACACCAAAAATGTATTAAAACTTTATCACTAGCATTATCTTCACTATAGTCAACCACAAATAGCTTCTTTTCGAGGAATTCTGGAATGTGATATGCCCGGACAGTCATGTTTAATGGTCCAACAGTAATCTGCCGTCAAGTGGGCATCCCGAAGTCAGTGGTATCTCTCTTCCATTGTTTCTATATCTTGGTGAAATCTACCACTTTGCTCCTCACTAACGTCGCCAAGATTCTCGGAAAGAAATATAAATGGTTATGGGGGTAGTGCAATTTTATGCTCATGTTGCATCAAAGCTTACAAAAACTCGACAGCTTTAAATTTATCCAGAAAGTTTTGCACAAATAAAACAAATTATGACCAGGCTATAGACTGTTTTGTTCATCGAATCAATAACATTTGGATCATATATTAACTTGCTAATTTGAGGTCCATCAAAAATTCCAGCTTTAAGTTTGTCTATGCTCAATTCAGGAAACTTTCTGTATAAGTAATTAAAACCTGTACCATCTTTGTTCAGTGCCTTAACAAACTGCTTAATCAAGCCAAGTTTTATATGTAATGGTGGCAGTAGAACTTTTTTCGATCAATGAGAGGCTTGTTCTCAAAATTTGTTTCTCCAAGTTTAAGTGCATCCCTCAACGGCCACTGTTTTGTTTTTGTTTTTTGCTCTGCTATCTCAGCAACATATATGGCATGGCTATTTGGTGAATTCACTTTGCTGGCCAAGCAAGAAGTTCATCATTTTAAGATCTACACAAACAATCAAGTTATGTTCTACCTACTTCCATTTTTCCAGAACTGTGATTATTGTAGCATACTCCTCCTTCATTGTAGTAAAATGAGCAATTGAAATGGGCGATACTTATTACAGTTGTGTAAGAGAACACCTTTCAAACATCTTTTAGAACTGTCAATTAAAAGTCACCACTCATCTGGTGTAAAACTTACAACCATTTCGTTTACAAGACCTCCTACGTTAGTACAAAACACTCTGTGAAAAGAATGAAAAAAAAGGGGGGGGGGGAAACTTTTCTCTCTGCTACGATAAAATGTAACCTTTGTTTCAGCAGTCGGTAATTGTTTTTTTCTTTCAATCTTGAAGCCACATATTCTGAAGATTCCATGGAGAGATACAGATGTCGGATTAGATCATTCAGTTCACTCTGGTCGAAATGTTGAGCAGCTGGAAAATCTTCTTCGAATTCACTATCAATGTCACTAGTTGTTCCACATGCCCCTGCTGTCTCATCTTCTAGCAGGGAATCCGAAATTTGACAGAAAGCTGGTATTGGTATGTCATATACGTGTGAGCAGGTCGTCTCCCTAAAAATGTTTTGCATATCCTTTACAGGACATCGCTGTCAACAGCAGCATCTTTCAGCTGTCTGTTGATTTCTTCGCAAGATTACGCTCAGTAGTTTGCCATTGCTTTCTGAGCGGCCGGCTCAGTTATCCCGCAAGTCACCAGAGGGGGACGAACCGCTCCCAGTTCTCGCCCGCTACGAGACTCTGCGTGATAAACGGGATTACGGAGAAAGTGTTGTAACCCCTCGGCCGCAGGTCGTCTAGCAGAATCTAAATCTAGATATTTCCATTTTTGTAATTTTTTCCATTAATATTAGCACCACAGAAATAACAGTCATCATAGTGGTTCTTGGGCTATCTCAAAACCATTGGAATTCCAAATTGTAAATTGTTCTTTTCCCATAAGTCCACTGTCGCAGGTGTTCAACACATGTTTTGCAAACAATATGAGGAGTCCAATACTTGTCTGGTCACCAAGCTTTACTTTAAAGTAAGCAAGGTATGCCTTTTTTCACAAAAACAGTAATATGCCTCCTATGTTCTTCTTTCAAAGTGTACTCTCCACAAAAATAACAAAATAAATTCGGTGAAAAAAAATATGCTCTTCTTGAAGATTATGTCATTCTGTATTAGAAATATCAGAAAATAACTAGCATACTAACATGCATGCAATGGGTTAACATCTAAAAAACAATTCTTGGAAGATTCTTGGAAAACTGAATCTGTAAGAAAACAAGCAGTTTTATTTTGTAAGGGACTAGATAGCAATAGTGTTGTTTGGTTTTTTACCCAGAACCTTATACACAAAATACTGAAAGCATATGAATGAAATTTAAATAATCCATGTATCTCAAAAACTTGAGCTGCTACAGATAAAATAATATGTGATATTTGGATTTAGCAGGCCTTAATTATGCAAAATCAGTTGTAAAATGTGTGCAACCCACAAAATTGTTGTGTGTATATAGGACTGTGTTATTGTTAATTGTGTAGCCAAGACATTCAGTTTGTGTTTGTGCTATTGTAAATGTCTTCTTTGTAATTCTTGGTTGACAATTGGTTTTTTCCATGGACATTATCTTTGTTTTTTTAATTTTAATATTGAGAAATGGGTTTTTATCTTCATCTTGTTTTAATCGACAGAGTTAATTGCCTTAATTCCGTGGCTCTGTTAGAGACGATAATGATATCATCTGCATTTTGTTTCATCTCTAGAATCGGATTTCTACAAAAATATTAATATTAATGGGTTGTTGTTTGTTGTTGTTGGTGTTGTTTGTTGTTGTTTGTTGTTATTGTTGGTTATTGTTGTTGTTGTTGTTGTTGTTGTTTGTTGTTGTTGCTGTTGCTGCTGCTGCTGCTGCTGTTGTTGTTGTTGTTGTTGTTGGTGGTGGTGGTGGTGTTGGTGGTGGTGGTGGTGGTGGTGGTAGTTTTGTTGCTGTTGTTGTTACTGTTGCTGTTGATTTTGTTGTTGTTGTCGTCGTCGTCTTCGTTGTTATTGTTGTTGTTGTTGTTGCTGATTGTAACGGAGTGTTTCGGGTTCACCTTGGGTAGTGAGAGTGAACCACACCCGAGGTGTCTCTAGCACTCCCGTGTATTCTAGCCCCAGGGGTTGGACGAGCAGATACACTTTTTTTCTCTGTGGTTGATCTCAGGTTATTTAGTTACGTCTACAAACCCCTCCAGATTCTATACCCCCACTAACTACCTACACCTGTTGAACAATGATCACTTAGGCATCGTCCGAGACCACACTCAATCATTATACAAAGAGCAAGTCAACTTACATAAAGTTTATTCTACCCTTGAGAATATAGAACTGAAATGAACATCCTGATAGAAGAATCTATTTACACAAATAGAAGATAGAGTAGAGAAAGACTTAGAGATGTAGGTGTCTTCATCGAGTTGAGAAGTAGAGTGGATGCAGATGTCCCGTCCAGTCGGTCCGCCACTCACCCGGCTTCCTTCCAGTGAGATGACTAGAACCTTGGAGACCACTCCGTCTCCTGAACGTGGAACCACAACAATAGAGTCACTGCTGGACCACACTTCCCTGGACCAACTGCATCTATAACACTCCCACGGAGTCACTGGTAATACAGTTCTCGAACACAACCGAGTTGGAGACAATCTTCCTGGACTTGGCTCCAAGTATTGGTTACTTCGATGAACTAAATAGTCACTGACCAACCGAATGGTCTGTCACTCGTAGCACAGTCCCACTGCAGAACCGATATGGCATTGACCAATTCAATGGTCTCTTACAGTCACACTTTGTAGGATCAGATATGGCTACTGAAAAGTTACTGAGTCCTTCTAGAACACAGTTGATAATCTGGATACGGAAACAGTACATGAATAGAATCAGACATCTATTTTACGGAAACAATTCAGGTTGGACTATAATCCCTAGTCCCTTCCACCGGGTTACACTTGACACACGTCCATACTGGTGTAGTTCTTCTCAAGACCTGCCACTCGAGCTGTCCAAAGAACCATTCAAGTGTCTGAAGATTAGTTACTTCTGCGTTTAGGCAGAACCCCCGTCATAATAGACGGACCGGTGTTTCCTGTCGTGGAGCATGACCACTCAAAATGCTGAAATGTTCCTGGCAAAAACAGAGTATCTTCTATTTTAAAACGATCACAAACCATCACTTCCCACACGTGCACCTTCAGGGCAGTTGTATGTTTTGAAGCAAACTTCACGCATGGTGCATCACATTGGGTACCTGGTGTGGTTGAGTCTGGCGTGATAGGTAAAGAACTGAACCCTTCGCTCTGTCACACGAAGTGGTTTCCTGCCAACAACAATTATAGTTGACTGGTTCCTCAACAGGCAAACTCCTGGATGGTGAAACCAGCTCTCCAGTCAGCTTCCGAACTGTTCAAGGGCTTCTCAGCTTCCTTTTCATAACAGTCAGCCGAATCATGGTTGAGGTGAGACGCAACACAAAAATGGCTCACATTCAGGCCAGCGTCTGTTCTCTTCGAACAAAAGTAAGTGAATCTCTGGTTTAGCCAATTTCCCGCTTCGTGCCAACTCGATGCGCACAAGAAGCGAGTGCTTCTTGAGAAAAGATACTTTCTCGGGAAAACGTCATTCCCCGCCTAGAGGTTCTAGATCTCTCTGCACGGGAATTTAGAGCGATACCCAACATCACGGGTTACTCGAATTCCAGTGTTTCGAGACGATTCTAGATAATAAGTCCTCCATCGGCTTCCCTCAGTCTATTTTTAGCTGGGAAAGTCCCCGATGACGCGCCAAAATAGTGCGGTATCTTGACGACCCAAGACAGATAAACGCGTTTCGTCACATAGGCCCCCACTTTAAGAGGATCGACCCCGTCGTTCCACTTCTACGCAGAAGCTGTCTATGTCGTTCGTTCCTCTTTCTAAGAGACCGGATGGCGGGTGAGGAAGTCTAACCCGTCAATATTGTATAGAATACTTTTACCACATTCGGTGGGGTGACAAGCTATTCAGTATCACGGGTGATCAACGCCTACTCCGCTACTGCGATCGGGCATCTCGCAGTATCCTGCGGACCAGAGCTCCCGTCTCGACCTGATTTAACGATCGTTCCTGCCAGAGTTTACTGGACTTCTGCAATTCCAGCTTCCCCTTTCGAGGACCCAGCTGGACTGCAGTCGGTCGGATGGAGGGACCAAGGGTCTGTGTTCGTTCCGACACAACCCACCTCTTCCTACCACGGTTCTCAGTGTAGCTAGCACTGCGGGTGTTCCTTTGGCCGGTCATGTTCCCCCGAGCACCGGGCTGAACCGAAGAAGGTACCTGCACATACATATAGGACTTCCTATGGTGTGACAGGCTTTCCGCTACCTGACCTGAACCCCGAACCGTTATTTCAGCGAATCTCTGCGCCCTTGGGCTGGTGGACTTATCATCGGGCTTCCCCTCATAGCGCATGAGGAGACTGGAATGGAAAGTAGTAGACTTTCCCAGGATCACCACTCCATAGTGCTTGTGGAGCCCCACTTTATCCACTAGGAATGGGCCCTGCCACCCGATTTCGAATTCGTTCCCCTCGATTGGGAGGAGTACTAGAACTCGGTCTCCAACCTCTAAGGATATCTTCGTCTTCGTCCGTTTCTCAGGTGTGCATTTACGGCACTCCGGACAAGACCTAATATACCTGCGCACGTCGCCTGTCATTCCCGGCCACCAATAGTACCGGGATAGACATTTACTGGTTGTCCCTACAGTCAGATGTCCGGTTGGGGACCTGACATGTACCGTTCGCAGCAGATTAGCTCTGAAGCTCTCAGGAACCAACTTACGTTCCCTCTGCCTTTTCTCTGGTCCAGTCTGAATTACCGGTGACTGGTTATCAGAGTTGAACTTACCCTGAGTTAACGGGTTTTCATTGTTGGGCAACCATTCCGAACAAGGACACTCCGTCGCATCCTTGCTCCGAGCATTACTCATTCTATCCGGGTGAGTATTTCGGAGACTTACCTTTTCGAGACCCTCTTCCTCTGTATCTCTGACCTGCCTAGACTTATGGATGCTAGGGTGTTCTGGTTCGCCCAGAAACGCGTACTTCCGGCCTAGAATTAGGGGATAAAGAGGATCCGGTACGACTGCCGCCTGAATGCGTCCAGTAACGTACTTGCTCCGAATCTCCACATTGGCAATCGGGCAACGTAACGCCACAGCACTCCTACTGGCTGGCTGTATCTCCGTCATCTCCCCGGTGAGTTGCTCTGGGCCTGTCAGGTGGGATGCAATTACAGCGGAAAATTGCAATCCCGTGTCGTAGAGGCACAACACCTGTCGCCCATTCACTTCTACTCTCTCAACCACTGGAGGTCGTCTAGTTTCTCCATTCCCATCAACCGACTTCACTTTCCTGCACGATCTATCCCTAACCTCAGCAAGACAAGCAAAGTGAAAGTCCTTGGGCTTACTCTTACACTCACTCGTATTGTGAGTGCTGGACTTGCAGAATTTGCACCAACGTTCACTCCACTTCCTCTTTGGAGAACTAGGTGGGCTATTCTTACCTTGGTTGACGTTAGAGATCTTCTCTAAAGAGCCTACCTGTTTCTTTGGTTCATCAGAACCTTGGGTCTTCTTTGACTTCTTCTTTGACTTACCTTGATCCGGATCTTTCGATCTCGGATCTGTTGGACTGGTGTCCCCAGTCTCGCCATAGACTTCAACGTATCTTTCGGCTAACTTGGTGACTATATCCAATCTCTCAGCCCCATTCTCACCTAAGAAGTTTCGCAAGGGTTTAGACATTTGCATTCGCATCTGATCTACAACCATCAACTCACGCAAACTTTCATACTCCTCCTTAAATCCGGCCAAGGCCATCCATTTAAGAAGGTATGAGTTCAATCTCACACTGTATGCTGAAAACAGTTCACCAGGTTCTCGCTTCGCCGTTCGAAACTTCCTTCGGTATGAGTGCGCTGTGCTCTCGAATCTCTTCAAGAGAGCCGCTTTCAATGCCGGGTAATCATTCTGTAAACCCGGTGGTAAGCGTGCATACACCTCATAACCTTCGGCACGGAGTCCCTGGGAGAGTTTCAAACACCATTTCTGTTTGTCTAGACCCATTGCAATAGACATGGCTTCATACTTCTCTAAGTATTGGTCTATCCGTTCCTTCTCGGGTTCGAACGGCTGTAAAGGCCATTTCATAGCCTGGTAGTCACGTCTACTGGTTGACTCTGAGCCAGGAGGTACACCTCCTCCCATAGCTCCATCAGTTACACCTGTAGCAGGCACTTGTGCCTCAAGTAGCTTCATTCGATACTCATGGTCCCGTTTTTCTTTCTCGGCTTCCAACTCCAGCCGTTTCATTTCAGTATCAGCCGCTATCCTCTTTTCCTCAAGAGCCACTTTACTGGCTTCCAGTTCTCTTTCTGCTCTCCTCCTCTCTCTTTCCTCTTGGCGAAAACTTCTTTCCACCTCTTGCACATAGGATTTCAAAGCATCTCCTTCAAGACCAGACTTACGTCCAGTTTCCTGAACTTTGTCCAAGTCTATCTCTTGGGTAGACATGTTGACTATGATAGGTGGGTACTCAAGTATGTGTGGGTGAAGCAATACAATGAATCAATAATCAATAGTACTAACTAATCACCACAACACAAATGTCCGTCAGACAGTTAGGAAATAGGTAGAAGTAGTAGAATCTTATGTAGACTGTAGTAGAGGATAAAGACAAAGTCCCTATCCCTAAGTGAGAGGTCTACAACACACAAAGATCTTGGAATAATCCTGGACGGGCCCCCACTCTGTAACGGAGTGTTTCGGGTTCACCTTGGGTAGTGAGAGTGAACCACACCCGAGGTGTCTCTAGCACTCCCGTGTATTCTAGCCCCAGGGGTTGGACGAGCAGATACACTTTTTTTCTCTGTGGTTGATCTCAGGTTATTTAGTTACGTCTACAAACCCCTCCAGATTCTATACCCCCACTAACTACCTACACCTGTTGAACAATGATCACTTAGGCATCGTCCGAGACCACACTCAATCATTATACAAAGAGCAAGTCAACTTACATAAAGTTTATTCTACCCTTGAGAATATAGAACTGAAATGAACATCCTGATAGAAGAATCTATTTACACAAATAGAAGATAGAGTAGAGAAAGACTTAGAGATGTAGGTGTCTTCATCGAGTTGAGAAGTAGAGTGGATGCAGATGTCCCGTCCAGTCGGTCCGCCACTCACCCGGCTTCCTTCCAGTGAGATGACTAGAACCTTGGAGACCACTCCGTCTCCTGAACGTGGAACCACAACAATAGAGTCACTGCTGGACCACACTTCCCTGGACCAACTGCATCTATAACACTCCCACGGAGTCACTGGTAATACAGTTCTCGAACACAACCGAGTTGGAGACAATCTTCCTGGACTTGGCTCCAAGTATTGGTTACTTCGATGAACTAAATAGTCACTGACCAACCGAATGGTCTGTCACTCGTAGCACAGTCCCACTGCAGAACCGATATGGCATTGACCAATTCAATGGTCTCTTACAGTCACACTTTGTAGGATCAGATATGGCTACTGAAAAGTTACTGAGTCCTTCTAGAACACAGTTGATAATCTGGATACGGAAACAGTACATGAATAGAATCAGACATCTATTTTACGGAAACAATTCAGGTTGGACTATAATCCCTAGTCCCTTCCACCGGGTTACACTTGACACACGTCCATACTGGTGTAGTTCTTCTCAAGACCTGCCACTCGAGCTGTCCAAAGAACCATTCAAGTGTCTGAAGATTAGTTACTTCTGCGTTTAGGCAGAACCCCCGTCATAATAGACGGACCGGTGTTTCCTGTCGTGGAGCATGACCACTCAAAATGCTGAAATGTTCCTGGCAAAAACAGAGTATCTTCTATTTTAAAACGATCACAAACCATCACTTCCCACACGTGCACCTTCAGGGCAGTTGTATGTTTTGAAGCAAACTTCACGCATGGTGCATCACATTGGGTACCTGGTGTGGTTGAGTCTGGCGTCATAGGTAAAGAACTGAACCCTTCGCTCTGTCACACGAAGTGGTTTCCTGCCAACAACAATTATAGTTGACTGGTTCCTCAACAGGCAAACTCCTGGATGGTGAAACCAGCTCTCCAGTCAGCTTCCGAACTGTTCAAGGGCTTCTCAGCTTCCTTTTCATAACAGTCAGCCGAATCATGGTTGAGGTGAGACGCAACACAAAAATGGCTCACATTCAGGCCAGCGTCTGTTCTCTTCGAACAAAAGTAAGTGAATCTCTGGTTTAGCCAATTTCCCGCTTCGTGCCAACTCGATGCGCACAAGAAGCGAGTGCTTCTTGAGAAAAGATACTTTCTCGGGAAAACGTCATTCCCCGCCTAGAGGTTCTAGATCTCTCTGCACGGGAATTTAGAGCGATACCCAACATCACGGGTTACTCGAATTCCAGTGTTTCGAGACGATTCTAGATAATAAGTCCTCCATCGGCTTCCCTCAGTCTATTTTTAGCTGGGAAAGTCCCCGATGACGCGCCAAAATAGTGCGGTATCTTGACGACCCAAGACAGATAAACGCGTTTCGTCACACTGATGATGCTGCTGCTGTTGTTATTGCTGTTGATGCTGTTATTATTTTTATTGTTGTCGAATCTTCTGGACAACTTAATTCACTCATTAAGTCCATGCATCGTCATTCAGGCGGTAGTATATAGGTTGGACACTCACCCGCCGTCCCGGTAGTCGGAGGTTCCATCCGTAATGGGGTGGATTGGAATGTTGAAAAATTGACCTGGGATCTCAGGTCGGCCCAGCTTATCATGGGTACCAGGAAATGTCTTGCACAGACAGCGCGTGATGCTGACCGCATCAGCCACGAGTGCCGGTTGGTCTATGAAAATATGTCTCGTAACATATGCCCAGTGTGACTTCAGCCGTGTAGAACGGTCCTTTACATTTGTTAGTATCTGCATGTAGATCTACTGAATCGGGCTTGCTTCTATGGGAGTGAGACTGGCGTAAGAACGTTTCTCTCTACACTGTACTATAGCATCTTCTCCACGGGAGATGTGTTGCAAAGTTCTCGTTCCCCTCCCCAACACGAGAAACCTGTGGAATGTGTGCTGATGCCGAGGTAGTGGGTTCCAGCCCTATACCTGTCAACTGGGATACAATCTTGACTTCTCGTCCTTGACTTGGGGACGTAAACTGCAAGTACTTCAGAAGTCAGAGTGGGTTCACCTGATGGTGAGGGGCACTGGTAATAGGGAAAGCTAATTCAAACGCAAAAATCAGTCCAGTGCACTAGAAGTAGTAGTGAATGTATGGACTACTCTTGATATTAAAGCGAGCGAAAGCAAAAAAAAAAAACGAAAAAAAAAACGAAACAACAACAAAGAAAAAAAACATATGGATTACAATATTCTCGCAAAAACGAAACATTCAAGACTTTGTTTGAATGGCTATTATTCCAATTCTGAAAGCCAAAATTAAGCTGGACGAAAAGAGCAAAGTCAAACGCTTGTTTCGCCAGACTTCACTAATTAACAAAGACATTGATTTCATCGATTGGCCATGGAGCATCCTGCTTCTCTCATATCGAAGAACATTGCGTCCCAGAGGAGTCCACTCGTCTTCAATCAAATTCCACTTTACCCGAAGCTTAGTTAGCCGGGCTAAATGCTGTTAGAATCGTGTGGTGTTTAGAAAGTCCATTGGCTGTAACGACGTCAGAGAATGTCCCGAGAGACTGGTCAGCGGATGTGACAGTCTGAGGTTGTGGGATGAGATGGATAATGCAGTGCAATCGAATTTTACAGGATATTTCACGGGCACACAGAAGTCATGCAATCTGCTTCTATATATATATATATATATATATATATATATATATATATATATATATATATATATATATATATATATTGTGTGTGTGTGTGTGTGTCTCCGTCTATATATATGTTTCTCTGTCTACGCATTCGTCTGTTTGTCTATCCGTCCTTGCGTGCTTCCGTTAGCCTGTCTGTCTAACAGTGTATCTGTATGTATGTCTGTCGATACTGGAAAAAATATACAGAAAGAGAGAGAGAGAAGAGAGATGCACACTCACAAACACTCACACATACACTCATACACACACACACACATGTGCGTACGAGCGCATGCACACGGGCAAACAGAGACCAGGAGAGAGATGTAAAGGAACTGGCCCCTAATGAGCCAGGGCACCCATAGTCAATATCCAGTAAGCAAATTGGCGGTAGTTCTAGTGTGTGTGTGTGTGTGTGCGCGCGCGCGCCCGTTTGTGTGTCTGTTTGTCTGTGTGTGTGTGTGTTTGTGCATGCGTATGTGTTAATGTGTGTATTTGTGAGTCTTACAGACCCTAATGTATTTTTGCGTTGCGGTTATTGCAACATTTTCAAATGATGAACTGAATATAGAAATTAGCCTGTAAATCACACAAACAACCAATAAATGATGGGGTTGATTGTGACGCATTGTCTAAACAAAAGGACATGCAGCTAACTTTTAACAACCCAAGTGTTGTTGGAACGACCAGTATGCATGCACACTTTACATTTACTGACAGAAACTGAGCACTGAAAGGTGTACACTGAGGGCTATGATTCACATTCTTAAAGCCCAATATAAACTGTGGGAAAAGAGCTAAGTCAAACGCTTGTTTCGCCAGTCTTCACTAATTAGCAAAGACATTGATTTCATAGATTGCCCATGGAGCATCCTGCTTCTCTCATATCGTAGAACACTGCGCCCCAAAGGAGTCCACTAATCTCCTGTCATCGTGTCTCCGTGGCGAAGTGGTCAAGCTGTCTGATTCGGGCCCCGAAGGTTGTGGGTTCTATAGCGGGCCGCGTCCTTCGGTTCACGAGTGCATATTTTCGGAGACTACTGAGGATCGTCGTTGGAGCAACGGAGTTCGTGCTTTGTGCGACGCTTTCCGCGCTGCGGACAGAGGCTGAGCCATATGGGATAAAACCCGGTGCAATGAAGTCGACCCTGTCGCCTTTTAAGCGACTTTTAAGTCTCCTGTTAAATTGCACTTTACTCAAAGTATATTTGTTTTACACAAACTTAGTTGCATATCCTGTATAGGGTGTAGCAATCAACCACGGCATTTTATGGCTGTTCGTGTTACTGACATTGTGAACTTGATGTGTGATCATTGATATATTATTACACAATAGGTGACCATCATCGTTTTTCATTTTGCTTCTGGTGGAGCATTTAGCTCAGTAGTTTGCCATTGCTTTCTGAACGACCGGCACTCATACCATTTCATTAAAAAGAAGAAAAAAAACAAAAGGTGGTCTGCTGCCAAATCGCCCACAGCTGTGTTTCGAACGCAGGTATGCAGGATTACGAACTGCGTCCGTAACGTCTTCGCCACGGAGTGTATTTAGCCGGGCTAAATGCTTTTAGAATGGTTTGGTGTTTAGAAAATCCATTGGCTGTAACGATGTTACAGAATGTCCCGAGGGACTGGTCAGCGGATGTGGCAATCTGAGATTGTGAGATGAGATGGATAATGTAGTGTCATCGAACTGGAAATGATATTTTACTGGCACACAGAAGTCTGTGTCTTTTCACAATTTCACAATTTTTTCACGTGGACTTCTAGTAACAAAATCCTCCCTGGTCTCTGGGTAGTGAGATCGGACATCCGTGTATATTGTTGCGCACGTAAAATATCACTTGGCAGTTGGAAATCGAAAAAGAGTAGCCTAACGGCGCTGCTCAGGCAAAATTTCGAGTTAAAAATCTACCCAAAGTATTTCAGGATCCTTCCCGGTGCAACGGAGTTCGTGCACTGAGCTGAGACTCAGGCCTGAGCTAGGAGTAGAACGGAGCACTTATGGGTTACACCCTTGTGCCGTGATGTTGATCCGTCGACTAAACTAAACTAAATTGTTCGTTGAATACAATATACGAAATTTCGTCTGCTTGTTAATTCTGTGTTTGCTAATTAGCAAATGTTCCGTGGTGGCTGAATTCGACGTTTTACACGGGGCTTCAAATGAAAACCTTAAATGTTTTTTGTTTTGTTTTTTTGTTTTGTTTCGTTAATATATTCTGAAAAAGAGCAGAATAAATGTATCATTCTTCGATGTAGTCACCACTGCGTTTAATGCAAGTCCTCCAGCGCGATAAAGTGCATGGATTCGTGTAGAAAAATATTCACTTGGCCGCGTGTGTAACCACTTATGTACCACCCGCTGTGCCTCTTTATCGGACAGAAAAGTCTTTACTCGCAATGACTCTTTGAGTTGTCCAAACAGGCGGAAATCACTAGGGGCTAGGTCTGGCGAGTACGGGGGTGTGGCACACACTGAAAGTCTGCGATGGTTTTAACCGTTGCACGGGCAGTATGGGGTCGAGCATTGTCATATCACAAAATGACACTTTACTCGGAAGTCAACGACGTTTGGATTTGATTGCGAGTCGAAGATGATTCCTGATAAGATCTGTATACGTATTTTGGTGACAGTTTTCCTCTCTTAGCATGTGTAGTGCTCTAAATTAACGCCTCGTTCATCCCAAAAGAGAGTCAGCATAACCTTCCCTGCAGATAGCTGCCTGCGAAACTTCTTTGGTTTCGGTGAGGAGGGATGGCGCCATTCCGTGCTCTCCCTCTCTCTCTCTCTCTCTCTCTCTCTCTCTCTCTCTCTCTCTCTCTCTCTCTCTCTCTCTCTCTCTCTTCGTTTCCGGCTCGTGGTAGTGAACCCGGGTTTCATCTCCAGTAAGAATTCTTGCAAATCACTGCAAATGTTCTTGACAAGCATCAATGTGTCGTTGTTTCAATTCTGGAGTAAGCTGCCATGGCACCCACCTTGCAGACACGTTGTGGTACTGTAGCACTTCATGGATGATGTGGTGTTCTGAACCTTGACTGATGTCAAGATATGCGGCAATGCCACTCACAGTCAATCAACGGTTTTCCTGTACGAGCTCTTCAAAGGCTACAATCGACACTGGAGTCACTACTCGCTCGATGTGCCTGACCCGGTCGTGAACAGTCTGTCACATAAGTCACGCCGATTTGAAACTTCCTACTCCACTTATACACTTGCTGGACTGACAGGCATGCATCACCATACTGGACCTTCATTCGCCGATGAATTTCTATAGGTTTCACCCCTTCACTGATCAAAAACCAGATAATAGAACGCTGCTCCTCTATGGTGCATGTCAAGAATGGAGTAGCCATCTTTAAACTGTACTTATGACGTCGCAGTATTCGTCTGCACCGTGATGTCACGTGTTTAAAACTCTCGACATCCTTACCAACAATATTGACAGGTTACAAGACAATGGCATGGCTCTTATATCTATAACACTTTTAAGGTTTTCATGTGAAGCCCCCTCATATGACCTGTCGAATGTATTCCAGAAGAATGATTGTCTTTTTTATGCACTTGGCTACTCGATTTTCTAATTGTTTTTCAGTTCTTCTACTATACCAGTTGCTTGGTACTCACACTGGAATTGATAAATGCAGTTTGATTTGGTGTACGGAGACAATAGTTCTTTAACAGATGGACTAGGAATCGATGTCGTTTTATATCTGATCATTAGTTCAGCAGCAAAGAATGTGCGGCTTACTAATAGTTTCCAGTCGATGGTGTATTCATGTCCTTGAATCCTGGATATAAGTTCTACACGTTTGCGCAATATCAGCGACGATGTGTATCATTATTCAGCCACAGTATTATTCATATTTTTTCACATAACATGATATATACCGTTGCAGTATGCACCTGCGAGATGCAGCGATATGCCAGGCAAGAAATCGTACAGTATTTTACTGATAGCATCTGTTTAAATTCACTAAGGCATACCTCCAAAAAGATGTCAATTGAAACGAGAAAAAGAGTGTTGAGGGGATACATAGAGCCTGTTCTTTTGTATGGATGTCATCTTCTTCTTCTGCGTTCATCCGGAGTTTTTTTTTTCGGATGTGATTGCGTTGTGCCTGTTTACAGCAGAGCTGCGTTCTTGCGCCGTTAGGCCGACACATCCGACTTCTGCGGGCATTTGTTGACCGGGTTAACCTTCCCGGGGTTTTATGGATGTGAAACTTGGACAATGGGCAGTCAAGCTGAAAAATATCTGATGGCTGCAGAAATGTGGTTTCTGAGGAAAATGCAAAGAATACCATGGACAGACAGAAAAACCAATGACCAAGTACTATAGGAGACAAATGAACATCGTAAACTGATTAGAGAAATTAGACATAGACAGTCAAAATTTTTTGGACATGTTATGAGAAGAAACGGATTGGAGAACTTGGTGACAACTGGCAAGATCGAAGGAAACAGACCAAGAGGAAAATACCTGGATGGCTTGGGCACATGGCATGGACGAGACAGGAACAATGAGCTGATCCACGACACTGGTGATCGAGTGAAATGGCGAGTCATGACTGCCCACGCTTTCCGGCATGGCACATGATTGATTGATACCTTCCTTCTTTTTAATTTCTCAGCTCGTCTGCTTATTGTCCATAGTTCACATACATACAACAGTAGAGGTTCTACACTTATTGTGTAATAAGTTCACAATACCAGTTAACACAGGCCAACAAATTTAACACGCTTTTTCTCACTGCAACTGTCAGCTTTTCATTGGCATGTTGTCCATCTTGCAAAAGGCTACTTTTGTCATGGCGATTTTGTTTGAATTTCCATAAGGTACCTTCCATCAGATGATTTGACAGTTCCAAGATAGCTGAATTATTTCACCTATTTAAGAGGGTTTCTTCCCCCCCCCCCCCCCCATTTATTTGGATGTTATATTATGATATTTCTTTCTGTTTAGAGATGACCATAATGTTTGTTTTTTTACAATTTAATGCTGACCCTATTTGTTCATGGCGTACAATAACCGCATCCAATAAATGCTGCAGATTGTGTTCATTGTCTGCAATCAATTTTGTACCATCTACAAATCTATTTTTTGTCAGCCGTTAGTCACGGTTCCAAATTCACGGCAAAGGGTCACCCCTGTGCCAGTGAATATCACACAAAATGCTCATCATTGCCTCACTAAGATCGAGACAGAATTCCCGACAAACCAATAGCACGCACAGGCATACATGCATTAGGCCACTGCCAGAATGCCACCACAAGTCCGCCACTAAAATGACACTTTATCATAGATGGAAGTGGCAGTCACTAGAAAAGCAGCAGTTTTACATACAGTTTGATGTTATTTCTCTGTAAAGTGTCTGCAAGCTGCAGCAAACCTTTATATGAAAGAGAATTAATTGCTATTGTCTCCATCATGTTGACTGGAAATCCCAAACATGTTACTATGAAACAACCTACTCATAAGAGAACACCTATAGTATATAGATGGAATAGTTACCTCCATATCCTTTGCAGGATGCTGCAATCAACCCCAGCATGTTTTGGCTGCTTGTGATTTTGTTCAAATTATTTTCTTGTCTTATTGAACAAAGAAGAAAACATCAGGCATGGTGACTAGGTGTGCTGACTGTGTTGATGAAATGCCCCAAGTTTTGCAAAATAAGAAACATAATGGTAACAACAACAATACATAAAGAAGAAATATATTACAATGGCAAAAGTAAATGACACCAAACAGAAAACTGGAAGATAATATTGGAAAATGTTTATTTCTGAGCTAGTGAATGATTCCATATAATGTACAAAACTAATAAAGACAAGACAAACTCCGCCTGAAACAGATATTCAGTAATACATTATACATCACACAATCTAATCTCTCAGTAAATGTGGTAGGAAAACAAACAGGTTGTATCAGCTCTTTCTTGCAGATGTCATGTCTATGAAATGCAGAACTACACTCTGTGGACAGGTCTGCATTCCAAATGTAAACGTTTCATACCATAAAATACATGGGTAGTCATGTTTTTATTTTTGGATTCTGTTTCAAATGAGTAGGCACTTTTTAAAATCAACTTTAATTTCACTGTTTAGTGCTCATCTCATAGCTTCTACTAGATAATGTGAAATGTGAGGAAGTGGCATTTCTTATTCCAACATGTCACATGAAATGTTTTACAAAGATTTTTTTTAAATACTACTTAGAATTGGAAAAATCCACTAGAAATCAAATTTACATGGGAGGGAAATAAACACTAGTTAAAATTGTGTGATATTTGAAATGAATATCAATAAAATCCAAAACATAAGCCATGAATATTTAAAAATTACACATTTATACAAATTATTATCTAATCAATATATATTTATTTTGTGATCCTGAACTTCTGGATATACCATCAAATCTGAACACTAACGCCAAAACAGTGATCACAAAGGCTGGTCACGAAACAATAGACGCTGCTCTGGGAGTAGAAGAAATAATGCAAAACAAGATGGAACCCACTGGCCAAATGAAACAGAGAGAGGCCTAAAACACATCAAGAATACAACTAGACCCAGAGATGTCCAATATGGGGTGGACATAGAGGAAGCTGCAGGAGATGGTAAAAGATGGGATGGCTTGGCATGAATTGGTTCAGGGCTTATACTTCAATAGAGGACAAGGGGCAGAAGAAAAAGAATAGACACTGCTTTGTTTCTGGAGAGGTCTCTTAATATTGGCAACAGTAAAACTAACAAATGTGATTTTATAAAACAAACTTCCACAGACACAATCTCCTATGGGCATCTTATATGCTCAATATCTGGCTACTTGAAAATAAAATCAACTTTAGTGAAGCTAAATGCTCCACCAGAAGCAAAATGAAAAACGATGATGGTCACCTATTGTGTAATAATATATCAATGATCACACATCAAGTTCACAATATCAGTCAACACAGACCAACAGCCATGTGTATGTATGTGTGTGTGTGTGTGTGAACAATCACATTTACATTGGTAGACATACAACAATAACTGTATGACAGCACAAATACACACTTTCATGAGAGACAGCAACAGTAGATGGTCTAATGTTGTATAAATATTAAATTGTCTCAAAAACATAATTAATTTCAAATCAAATGTAAATATGCCACCAATGACAAATTAGTTATGACCAGGTGAGACACACACACCGGTAGGAAAAGTAATTCTTCTCTTCTAAAGATTCCCATCAGCAAACATTAAGTTCGACAGCTGAACCTGCACACACTATTTGTGCTTGTAAATTGGATGATAAGTAAAGTAAGCTACAGTCCTGCATATAATAGATCTAGGAACAAATGTAGACATCTAGTAGTAAGAGAAAATATGTAGTCATGTTCACAATCAGTTAAGACCTTCGGTTAGCTCAATAAGGTTGATGTTATCAACACACAGAGCTTGGTTAGGCAATTTTATGGGCGAGGGTTTAGAGCTTCGACTCCAGGCATTGGTTTTCCTGAAAGTAAAATGGCATAGACAGTTTAGGATGTTTGTGTTCACTATATACAGTAATTAGCAAATCACACATCTGTGTTTAAAACTTCTGTGTTAGAATGTGTCACACATAAGAAAATGGGACTGTTGGGAAATTATACAAGGTTGGAAAGTTGATGTGGCTTATCAAAGTTGATGATTGTTTGTTCCATACACAAAGAAATGAAGACTGTTGGGGCACTGTTGTTACTTATCTCAATACTGCTGAACTGATCACCTTTAGCAACATAATGCTATTTGTATAAAAGTACAGCTCCTCTACAGCAGTTTCACACATCCATAGACATAGTAACTGTTGGCAACGGCTTAAGCTATTTTTAATGCTGTTTGAAAATACAGAGCACTTGACAAGGTGGTTAATGGTTTCATGAAGGAGAGAACAATGTCTGTACAGGGGTGCATATCAGAAATTGTTCAGGTTTAAAGGGCTTTTGATTCCAGTATACCCAGTTAGAAAATCAGAGTGGTTTTTCCTGCCGAGGCCATTAATGTTGTCAGAAAAAGGATTGTTTAAATCTATTGAAAGAATTTTTTTTTTCATTTGGTGATTGCCAAGACAAGTGGATATTCAGTTTGTGTGATTATATCTTGAAAAACTTAATTTTTCCATTTTCCCTGAATATTCATTAAAATTTTACAGCTAAGAACCACTTTATGTTTCTATTTACTGAATCAAATCTAAGGTGCCATATCATGGCGGATAAAATCTTTTTTCACCAGGCTTATTGTAGAAGCCTCTTTATGAGGGGTACTACTGAGATATGGCTCTATTGCCCATATTATGTTAAAGAGAACAGAAATAGAAACGCGACTGATCACCTCGAGGACACCTATGGTGAGACCAAAGTTAAGAGTGCCTTGTCTTCTTCTTGTGATAGCTGCATTTGATGACTGAACTCGTATGCGAGTTTTAATGATGAACTCAACCATTGTTTTAAGAATTTTATGTTAGTTAGTTAGTCGACAGATCATCCTCATTGCACTTCGAACCATTCAGTCCATAAGTGCTCAGATCCCCTCCTCAGTAAATCTCACAGCGTGTAGCAATTGACACCAGTCCTGTGTTGGTTTATTAATCTTCTTTGGCTTCCTGTGTAGTGTTCTTGTTTTGCCACACCTCTTTTAATTTGCTATTCTCGCAGTCCGACCATGGTTGTAGATTCAGTCATCATTTGGTTCTCGCAAAAGTCTTACTTCTCGCAGAGCATTCAGAATGTCAGCCTGGTCCATGGCTTGTCCGCCTTCCACAGTAGCCTTACCTGCAAGCTTGTCAGCCCGCTCATTTCCTTGTACACCCACATTCTGGCACGAAAACAAAACTAATCTTTGCCAGTCGAGACTGCTCCAGAGACAGCAGCCACTCTCTTCTGACCCACCCCATCTTTAACCTCCTGAGCATGCTCATTGAGTCACTAAGGAAACATGCCCCAGTGAATGTCTGTGTCTCGAGCCATGTTATTGCTTTACTTACTGCCATGACTTCCATAGTCAGGCTACTTGTGGTCAAAGCAAAAGCACCAGAATCTTCCTTCACAATTCTCCTTCTGGCCTGAGCCGTAAAAGCCCTGAACTTCTCACTCGTCAGATGACCAATCCATCTGTGTAAATGACAGCATCACCCTCAAAAGAATTCTCGAAGATCAAAGCCTGTAGATTTACCCCACGCATGTTAGTTGCATACAGCTTGGAGTTTAATTCAAAGAGTCAATATATCTTTCTTAGAATCTTTTACAACAGTATTCAAGTCCTGTTTGAATACACAGATGCCATACTACACTCTTTCATTCAGTAGCATGTCCTCTGCAGAACCTCGCTCCCATAACAACCTTCTGGAAAACTTCTCGATCACAAACAAGATGTCCTGCATTCGATTCACCCATCTGGAGATCATCCACCACATCCTGCACCCATCTTCTCTTTGGCCTTCCTCTTCCTCTCTTCCCAGGCATATACCCCTCCATTATTGTTCTCTCCAAACCTTCATGACGTTTCAAGTGACCAAAATATTTCTATTTTCTTTGTTTTATCGTTTTTAATAGCCAACTCTCTTCAATATTCAGCTCTTGAAGTATGGATGCATTTGTTCTTTTCTTTACTGTCATACTACAACATACAGGAAAGAACATCAAATATGGCCCCAAATATAAAACTAATGTCGTTTGTAACGAGAAAACAGACAGGATACCTTCCAACAACTCCAAGCTAGCTCCACCCCCAGTGCTGACATGGCTAAGTTTGTCCTCAGTTTTAAATTTCTTGGCACACGTTGCAGTGTCACCACCACCTGGAAATAAACAACAAATGAAAATAATATATTACCCCATGACAAAACAGCTTTCTTCGGTTATGTGATGATGAGAAGAGAGGCATTGGAGAGCATTGTGATAATCGGGAAGATCAATGGGAGAAAAAAAGGCAGGGGCTGACCAAGTGAAATTATGCTGGATGGACTGGGGGTGGCATGGAGGAATATCATCAACAGAATTTATAAAGAAACCAATGACAGATCTGTGAAGAGACATGAACATAGATGCCAGCTGGTAGGACACATGATAATGATCCAATGACAATTATAGATGGTGGTGTGGCAAAACGCCAATGGCCCATGTCCTCATGCCTTCTTTTATTTTGGGTAAACAGGGGGAAACAGCTTTCGGGAACCCTCAGTTCTCTTATTTGCTCAATCACCATGGAAGATAGTTCTCTGGGATTCTTTAACAACACGATCTTTTTAATAGAACGATTAGATATATGTCTTGTCTTCGGGGAAACCCGATAGGGCACCTTACACCAAATACACACCAGTGCAACTTCTGGTGCAATTCATGGCCGTTCCAATACTTACCGTTTGGTAATTGCAGAATGTCTATTTAATTCAAAGATTAGGACAACACTGCAGCCTACTACTGGGGAAATGAAAAGGGTCCTTCCTTTTTGAAAGTAGGAACAGAGCTGAAGGTCTCGACAGGGCTATACGCAGAAAGTATGTTGAAGACGAGGCCATGTCAAGTTTTAGGCCATGCCAGGTCTAAGGGTATGATCTCTACCAGATAGAGCCACCGCTAGCCCGAAAGAATGACCATCAGTCTTTCCAACACCTCGCCAGTCATCTCGATACACTAAGATCGAGTCAGTTTGTATTCTGGACTGAATCCCACCTAAATATCAGACCCACCCATCCTTGTCTGAGACAGTGAAGGATACCTACCCAATTCCTGCTCAGGAACTATTTCCTTTTGTAAGAACTTTCACTTAGCATTGTGACCAGGGATCACAGGACATTTTCCCACGAACATTAGTCTGGTTCCACGGAGAACTGTTGTTAGCCAAACGTACTGGGAGGGAAAGCAAGGAGGACTTATGATTTGGTGAGCGATATGTGGACAGAACGGACCTTGACTACAGCTTGGTCTATGATGTAAAGCCATGATGCTCTGTGTCTGAAATGAACTCTGTGTCCCGGTTTTGTCTGTTTAGAACTATCTGTTTTAACTGCCTTAATGTTTTCCTGTGCTGTTCTTTATTAGGTTAATAAATCACGTTTTAGTTTATTCCAACGATCACCGTGTTATCTATGGATCAGCCAGAAAGATACATCAGGGAATAGGTCCCGAGGTCGTAAGAGAGAGTGACAGTGAGTCCGGGGAACGGAGGAGGGTTGGCAAGCAAAGACCTATCCCAGCCAGGGCGAAAGAATAATTTTGAAATATTGTTACATAGTTATTTGGGACCCTCCACTTAGCTTGTTACAGGTGGAAGCATCCAATGTCTTGATGGTAAATGATAAGAAAATTAACAAGTGCATTGAAACAGAATTATTTTTTTCGGGAGGGGGGGGGGGGGGGGGGGGAGAGAGAGAGAGAGAGAGAGAGAGAGAGAGAAAGAGAGAAAGAGAGAGAGAGAGAGAGAGAGAGAGAGAGAGAGAGAGAGAGAGAAAGAGAAGAGAGAAGAAGAGTAGGGGGCGAAGCCAAATCTACCAACATTTTTAAAAAAGGGTTTTAAATGTTTTCTCAAGGTAGTGTTGGTTTTTTCATCGCTATGTCGAGCAAACACTACATTTGGTATTTGCATGAACATACTCACAGATGTGTGTGTGTGTGTGTGTGTGTGTTTATAGGCACACAAAAGACAAAATACATTTAATGTTAAACACCAAAACAAAAGTAATATTAAAAACATACTACATACTGCAGACTTCTACAATAATTTCATTTTTTTTATTGGTTACATGCCTTTTGCAGGATGTTGCAATCAACCACGTTATTTTTATAGGCAATTTTACATTAAGTAGGTTGCCACTGGTTTCTGAACGAGAAAGTCAACACTTTTAATGCCGGTGTAGGGATTTACTCCACAACCTCCCATCAGAGAACCAGAATGTTGAGAAGAAGCACTAAATCTTTTGGCTAGGTTGACTTATGGTTGCCTAAATATAAATAAATATTATTCTACACAGAAGGGTCAGCACAAAATGCTGTTTGAAATGGAGGAGAGGGAGTGTACATAGAATACCCAAATAATACTAGGGACACGGCCAGAGTACCGACACGAAAGTACTGCCATAACTATGATGCTGAAATTGAGGCAATCAAGATAGCAATAGAGAAATTGCTAAATACCAGCCATGGTACACAATCTGTGGTGCTATTGACAGATGCAAAATCTGTACTTGAGGCGCTCCTGTCTGGGAAATTGCCAGTACTAAGGACACTACTTTCTGAACTTAGCAGTCAGCACAAGATCACCATACGTTGGATATCATCCCACTGTGGATTACCCGGAGACGACAGAGCTGATCAATTGGCTAAGGAAGGAGCCAAAGAAGAACAGCCTGATGTGCCCATTATATACCACCAAAAGAAAAGAATGATCAAATAAGTCAGAAAGCCATCAAAACCTGCTCAAAACGACTACCATGTTATGCACAGACCAGAACAAGTCATTATTCTGCGCCTCAGAACTGGACACAATAGATTACGCAACCACATGTATACAAAATTCAAGATTGGTGAATCAGCCATGTGCACATGTGGATTGGCGTTGCAGACAGCAGAGCACATACTCCAAGACTGCCCAAAATACAACATATCTAGGCAAACCTTCTGGCCTAGAGAGACAACAGTGAAAAATAAACTCTATGGACCGCTGAGTGAACTAAAAAAGACAGTTAAATTCATACAAGAGACAACATTGCAGTTATAGACATATTTCAAGCGAACAGAAGAAGAAGAAGAAGAAGAAGAAGAAGAAGAAGAAGAAGAAGAAGAAGAAGAAGAAGAAGAAGAAGAAGAAGAAGAAGAAGAAGAAGAGTGAATATTATGTCCGCCTTGATGTGAATGATTACCTCACTTGTGCACCAAAGTACTGGCACACATTTTATGAGGCTGGATGGAACCCAGGACCCCATTTGTTGGTAAGAAATCCTGCGACATATGGTGACATAAAAACGAATGATATAGTCCATAAAGACACAAATGAAAACCATGCTTGCTTGCTTGTGTTCGTTAGCTTGAGCTCCAACGCGAAGTCCTGTATGTCAGATGAAGACATCCTGTTGTCCAACATCAGTGTGATGTCATACAGGACCTGAGGTTTGCGTGAGAATCCGTTGTCCCATATCTGGCTTATTGGTGTGCAAACTGGTGGTTCCTCGCCGTACAGGCAGACACTCTCCGACTTTGGAGGAAAATGAAAACCATAAATTGGTTAGAGAAATTAGATGCAGACAGTAAAGTTTGTCTTGGGCAGGTTAAGAGAAGAAATAACAGACCATAAAGTTTGTCTTGGGCAGGTTAAGAGGAGAAATAAACTGTAAAACTTAGTGACGAATGGCAAAACTAAGGCAAGAGAGCAAGGGGAAGACAAAGATAGCTTTGTCACATGGCATAATCGGGACAAGAACACAGACCTAATCCATAACTCTGGTGATCATTTGAGATGGCAAACCATGATTACCCACATTTATTGACATGATACATGATGATGATGATTAAAAACAAACACACAGAGAGACAGACAGACCTATGATGCTAACGGCTCCCTTCTCAGTAGCTCTCACGACAGCACCCATCATCTTCTTGGTCCCTTGGGAGAAATTCTCAAACTCAAACACTCCAGGTGGCCTGTCAGAAAACAACAGCTGTTCAAACAAGACAAAGGACAGCAACCCCACAGCAGATTCTGCTGCACAGCTGTACAATACTAGGAGACATAGACCATGTCATTGTTATATGAAATGAGGTGACTAGCTCCCTTGCTCATCATTCATGGCATTCCCAAAGTAAGGCATCTAGTTTGTGAGTGATTGTGGTGTAGTGATTTTGTGATACAGATTCGAAATATCAGATACAATGATTATGTTATCATAAATGACACAACTTCACATTGGACAGTTTCAGACAGGCTCAGTCCCCTGATGCAGTAGCCACTGCAAAGTATCTCTGATACTGTTCTCATGAGATGTTGGTTACTGTATGTTCTCCCTTGATCTCAAAGAAGGCCTCCATGTTCTTGGCTAGGTTTCACTCCTTGTAGCTTTGCTAGTGTCAAAATCTCATCAGTTCCCGCCAGCTGAGGCCGTACTACACTGACGATATCAGCCCTGTCCATGCTTCCTCCTGTTGGTACTGATTCATTATTTGCCAGGTGGTCATGCGTTCATTATCTTTTCACTCCAGCATGTCTGGGTGTGTATAACCAGGTGAGTGATCTGAAGCATAACTTCTATCCATTCCCAGCAAAGTTATTCTAATAGCTCCAGAAACAGCCTAACTTTCATGTGAAATAAAATACAATAATTAATTACATTTACAACTGTAGCTAGTTTTACAGAAGAATACTGAAAATATCTTGGACATTCCAAAAAAGTAATCCATATGTTTAGAAAGAGATTCAGATACAAAGACAACTTCTCACAATCAAAAAAGATGTAGTCGATATTTGTTGGTACTTTATGAACAGAGCAAAAGTAGAACACTGTAAATGGAAAGACTTAGGGAAAGAGAGGTAGAGGAAGGCAGCGAGAAGATTTTTGAGTCTTTCATTATGGCATGCAGTGAACTGATACATGGAGGTCAGCATGGCTGAATGGATAAGAGCGCTTGCTCTTAAACTTCCAGTGTGCTATTGGCAAGGTAGTATATTCAACACCAGTCAGTTGGATTAAAATGTTGACTTCTCGTCCCTGACTTGCCGATGTAAATTACAACTACCTCAGAAGTTGGAGTGGATTCACTAGATGGCGAGGAACACTGGAAATAGGGAAAGCTAGTCCAGCATTGACTACGCCAGAGTTCAAAGCGAGCGAGCAGAACAAAAAACTGGACATGTTCTATTGGAGATTGTGAGGTAATGAGATTGTGAGGTGATGAGATTGTGAGGTGATGAGATTGTGTGCGAGGTGATGAGATTGTGAGGTGATGAGATTGTGAGGTGATGAGAAGCATAAAGACTGACCCCAGTTAGCAAGAAGCATGATGGTGATGCCGATGATGACAAGCTGAAGTCTGATCTAAGTTAAATGCCAAGCTTTCACTTTGTATGTAACTTCAAAACTCAACAATACAAAGCCAGCAAGTCCAACACATATGACCTCCACTAATACAATGTAATTTCCCCATATTTTCTTTTAATCCTCAGCTTTATTCAAGATCTCACACACTTTATGTCAGTTGGAAAAAAAGAGAACCATAATGCACAGAAGTCTGAAGTGTTTTCACAATAAAGAGTACACAAAAAATATCAGAAATATGTTGGATGACATAACCTACATCGATAATAAATAAAGTTAGTTAGACATGCTTTGAGAAAAAGCCATTAACAACTGTTATGTGGTTACGAGAGATGCATATCTGCATACAGAGCTATAGGAAGATCAAGAGATGGATACACGCGGTCAAGCGTATTCAACATAAAAATGAGCACAATTGGCTCTTGATAAAATATTCCACTCTCCCCTAAGATACATCATCAAGTGTTGACCACAAAACTCATTTCAAAACCAACAGTAATAGAATAGTTATCATCTACCTGTGATCGATCATATAAGGGGCGTTCATTTGAAATCTGTTTGTGCCGCACTGCGCGTAATTGCGTACGCTGAACATGATCATGTCATAGTCATGTGATAAGTACTGACCAATGAATAAAAGAGTACGTGCTTCTTATTGTCCCATGATGAATAGGTTCTGTTTCTGATTGTTGAGAAAATGGCAGGGTTGATCCAAAATCCATCCAAAGAAGCTCAAAGAGCGGTGATTCAGTTTCTTTCATTTGAAGAATGTTGACCAGTGGACATTCATCGAAGAATGCAGGCAGTGTACGGTAACAAATCTGTGTCGACGACAACAGTGACAGACTGGGCACGAATGTTTTGGAAAGGACGTCAGTTCACGACAGATCTTTGACAGCCGGGTCAAGAGCATATTGTTGCAACAGAAAAAAACCATCACCGAAATTGATGCAGCAGTACAGATGAACCGTTGTCGCAGCATACATTTGCTAGCGAAAGAATTTGATGTGTCAATTGGGACAGTTCAAAAGGTCGTTCATAAGAGACTGCAAAATCGGAAGGTGAGTTCACAGTGGGTACCACGGATGTTGACTGACCACCAAACAGAGAAACGCATGGGATGGTGTTTGCTGCGTTACAGAGTGGAGGATGATACATTTCTCTTCCGCATAATGGCAGGTGATGAATCATGGTGTCACTACTTTCAGCCGAGCAGCAAAAAAGAGAGAGCATGCAATGGAAGCATGCTGGATCACCAAAAGCCAAATAATTCAAGTTACAGGTTTCCACTGGTAAGGTTATGCTGAGCGCATTTTATCTACCATGAAGGGCTATTGTTGACCGACTTTAAAGAACCTGGTGTCAACATCAACTCTACCCACTACTTGCAAACACTAGACAAGCTGCAAAAAGCATCAAGAATAAATGGCTCGGCATGCTTTCTCGTGGTGTAATTTTGTTGCACGATAACGCTCGTCCACATGTTGCAATAATTGTGCAGGAAGCATTAGCAAGGAAGAAGTGGGAAATTCTGCAACATCCAGCCTATGGTCCTGATTTGTTAGCATGTGATTTTCATTTGTTTGGACCTCTTAAAAAACCACTCAAGGGGCAACGATTTCACACAGATGCAGACGTAATAAACGCAGTAAATACTTGGTTCAGTGAGCAACCACAATCCTTTTTTGCGGACGGCATACGCCGCCTACCTAAGCGATGGGATGCTTGCCTAAAAGCCTACGGCGACTTCTTCTGACCAACCCATGGTGCCTAATTCATTCAAAATGAATGTTCTGTTTAATTCTACCACACCTGTTAATGTTTCTTTCATGATTTTGTAATAAAGCCATTGGAACGGATTTCAAATGAACGTCCCTAATAGTTAAACAGATAGCTTCAGGATATGATAAACCAGATAAATCTGTTTCTGAACTTTGAAAATAAATTATTTACCCATTCCAACAAATAGTTTTGGCTCTCTCAATAACGGCTGTAAATTGCTCACTGGAATTGGGTCCCACATCAAGTCCCTGGAAGAAATAATTAAAATAGTGAATTTTAACTTAATATGACAGCAATGACCTTACATGGAAAGTCCTCAGAGAACCATTCGTGGCAACATCCTGTATGACACCGTTCACAAATGCCAACTTCTTGCCTGCTTTTGTTTCCACCAGGGTTTGTCCTGTACATTTCAGCACAGTTTATATCTACTCCTTCTTGGGACTGTTCCAATAAGTACCGTGTTGGACAATCCACCTGATTTTGACAATTGATCTGATCATACCACTGGAGTTTTTATATTTTAACAATTATTAACTGATTGAATGCCAAAGGATAATATATCGCCACATGTGACCTCCCATTTAGATATCACCATACTAGAGTCATAGTGTTATTTGTCTGGTTTCTTGGTATCTTCCACAATTTCAATGCTCAGTGAACAGAAATTTACATTATTATATTTGTTCAAATTACTGTGCACTTTTTGTTTGGCCCTGAATCAGTTAAGAGGACCTTGCATGGTCACACACATTGTCTGCTGGTTTACGGCACACTGACATCTGAGATGTGCTCTTCCAAGGATGTGTCCGGAGTATCTCATCTCCAATGCTTGTAAGTTTTGTGAACAGCCCAGTAGTTAACTCTTTCACTCCCAGGCAATGCATGATGTGTAGTGGACTCGTGACTATGAATCCCAAACATTGTGTAATGTGTTCTTTTCCTTGTTTACATTTGATCAATGCATATTAAGAAATCTGGCTTCCCCGCTGGTTATTTCTTCATGTGAGCATTATTTTAAACATCATAGAGATGGAATATTTTCATTACTAGATTCCATCACTACATACAGAAGTACCATGTAGGCAATGGTCATACAGACAGAAATAAATAAATTATGGACACAAATAGACAAGATATAGAGATACAGATGAGAGACACAGGATGGGTGAAGCACAGGCATACATGCAAACATATATAGTCTTTTAAAACATCTTGATGCACTGCTCCTTTCATTTTAAATGTGTCTCTAAGTATTTAGACAGACAATTGTTTCTGTACCAGAAAATATAAATACTGCTTACCATCCAACCTGCAGGAATACCAGATTCAACAGTGGCAGTGCCTGTTTTAGCATCCTCTGCAAACTTATCACCAGTGATGAAGTCTTTAGGAAGATGGAGCTGAACCTTCCTGGCTTTGGCCTTGTCCACCAGCTTCTGCACAATCTTTGAACCTTCCTCATCATAGAGTGAGTTACCAATCTGAGAAATAATGTTTTAAAAAATGGTTTATTTCAGTAATAATACAATAGTACAAATCCTGCTACTAAAGCCAGAGTCCCATGAAAAATATACAGAAGCTAATACAGTGAGAAAGCAAATCAGGGCAGATAAAAAACAATATACTGATGGCATAGCAGAAGTTGCAGATGCAAAAAGAAACCTCAGAAACGTTTACAGTACCAGATGAAAAATAGCAGGAAAATATAATTATCTAAGTGTATTTATCACCCAAAAAAAAGTCATGGGAAGGTTATCATCAAACATGAAATATCATACCAACAAGTGAACCAAATACTTAGAGGAACTTTTGAATAAACAAGTCCCAAAAGACCTCACAGATATCCAGCCTGCATAAATGCAGGTGGACATCAATTGTGAGAAACCAACCATCTAAAGACAAAATTAGCTATCCAACTTATGAAGAATGGGAAAGTTGCTAGTATAAATGCTATCCCTGCAGAAGCTATTGAACTCAATAATAAACCTCAATTGAGTTACTGAACAAGCTATTTAGAGTGGGTGACCAGAGAAATATCAGCAGACTGGAGAAGATATCTGGTAAAGCAGCCAAAGAAACAGGGACCTTCAGGGATGCAAAAATTGTAGAGGAATTATGGTATTAACAGTTTCTGGGAAAATTGGGGGGGGGGGGGGGCTTTCACAGCATAGGAACATTTTGGAAGTTAAAAAAAATCTGCCATAAGGCCTCGAAACGTGGAGAATAAATAAACCATTTACTAATAACCTACAAACATTCATTAATTGGTGCCTGTGGAGAACAGAGGGAGACTAAACTGGTATGACAGACTGACTGAGGTGAACGTTATGGAAAAAAGTAAATAAATTTCAGTGAATCATGAGGTGAAGAAAATACATTGCTACTGGGTAGAACATAACTTGAAAAAGCCTATTAATTGTATAACTTGAAAGTCTATACTATGGTTCCCACAGGGTCAAACAAATAGAGAAACACCTCAAACACACGGAGAAGAGAATTAGAGGCAGAGATGAACAAAATGGTCAGGCCATGGAGCAAGCTGAAGGCAACAGCAAAAGACAGGACGGCTTGTTGTGATTTGGTTGAGGGCCTATGCTTCAACAGGGGATAAAGGAGGAGAAGGAGAAGAAAATCAGAAAGATTCTATCAATCAAATGAAGCATAAATATCTGACATGAAAAGAATAATGGATATGTACCTCCATCTTGTGAAGAACTTTCAGGAAGGTGAAGGCCATTCCACCACCAATAATCATCTCATCAACCTTCTCCAACAGATTTTCAATAAGCAGAATCTTGTCTGATACTTTTGCACTGGAAAAATCATAAACAAAACTTCAGTTATCTAACTTTATGAAACACATAAACTCTGCTAAATTACTATTATGCAACATGCCTTCATCATGTAAACTCAAAATAACAAAGACATTATTCTGTTGCAATTAACAAAAGAAAGCCTGCAGACATTCAATTTACAAACAAAAGACAAACCTGTAGATATGTGCTCAACATGAAAAAATAACAAATCAGCTGCAGTGGTGTGGTGGAATGTTATTTATAGTTATTTTTTCTTTCTTCGGCCGAGTTTCCATGGCGAAGTGGTTACAGGCCTGCCTCACGTTTTGATGTTGAGGGTTCAATTCCTGGCTACAACATTCAGTTCAGAAGCTCAATTTTCTCAGACTCCTGGAGGTCGTAGCTGAAGCTACAGAGCTCGTGCTTTGTGAGACACATTTGGCAAGCTACCCTATGGAAAGAGTGGGATAAAACCATATGTCAAATACACCATAATGTGCGAAAAAAGGAGCCCTTACTTTTACTTACCATCGCCAGTGTACCACAATTTTATGTATATAGGGACCTGTAACTTTTTGTTTTTATCTTTAAAACACCATGAAGCAAAACAAATACATACTGCTTTGAAGAAATGAGATAAGTGAATTAAGCCTTTCCGTTGATATCTTACCCTCCAAGAATGGCCAGGAAAGGTCTGGCTGGACTTTCTAGAGCTTTTGCAAAGTACTCCAGCTCCTTTTTCATGAGGAAGCCACAACATTTCACTGGCAGGTTGACACCAACCATTGAGCTGAAAACAAAGACAAAGTTCACAATGCTTTGTTCAAGATCATGTTTGCCGCCATTTTATATTTACAACCATCTAGTTATGTACTTCCTTCAGTTAACAGATTGATTAACTATAATCGATGTTATTGCACTTGGGATTGATTAACCATAATTAATGTCATTGCACCTGGGATACGATACATCCTATGAGTCTTCTGCAGAATTCAGAGTTTAGGAATGCTGACTGTGTAGGTCACAGATTGTAAACACACCTTTGTTGCCTCACCTGTGACCACGTTTACTACTGCCACAAGTGATGTCAAACAAATGCCAAATTGGTATCATATGACTCGTTAGCCTCAGTGTCAGCTTTCAGCAACTTATTATATGACTCAACAGCCTCAGTGTCAGCTTTCACCAATTTATTTGACTCATTAGCCTCAGTGACAGCTTTCAGCAACTTATCATAAGACTCATCAGCCTCTAGTCAACTTTCGGCAACTTATCATATGATTTATCAGCTTCTGTGTCAGCTTTCAGCAACTTATATGACTCATTAGCTTCAGTATCAGCTTTCAGCAATTTATATGACTTAGCTTCTGTGTCAGCTTTCAGAAACTTATATGACTCATCAGCCTCAGTGTCAGCTTTCAGCAACTTATCAAATATATTGATTACCTGTCCAGTAAACAACCGCAGTTAAATCTCTCTGTGATTTTTATGTAAGCACAATAACTGTAAGTATATCATTATATAACAATAACTGCTAACACCAAAGCTAACATGGATCAATTCAACACAATCATCAAGTGCTGCTTATTACCACAGATATAAAAACAACCGCAAACATGAAACACTTCACCAACGGAGTATCTACCTGTGAGCTCGATGTGCAGTGCCAAACGCATCATTCACATAGATATCACCAAGTTTGGAGAGTGAAGAACAAAAGGCAGCAACTGATGCTGGCTCTGCTTTGGCCTGAGAAAGAAAAACACTATAAATAACATGCCATTTGCACTCATAATTACACAATTACCTGCCTGTCAACTAACAATTGTTAGATAACATAACAAAGCATAAAACATCAACTTTAGTAACCATTAAGGCTCATCATCATTTCACTCTGGGTAGGACCACTGATGCTCCAATCTTCTTTACATCACCTCCAGCACACAGCGACTGATCACACTAGTTCTGTGTTGACCAATCAGATGTCTTGCGCCCTTGTCAAAACTGTCACGTTCAACAACACCCCGCTGCACTCCTATCTTCTTCACTCTGGATAAGGAAGCAGATTCACATGTCATCTCTTTACTCTGTCGCTCTTAAAACACTGTTGATGTCCATCAACAGCTCTTCCTTCTTTTATCACTGCCTTTGAACACTATATCACAAATAAACAAATAAAAATATGAGGCACTTCATAAAAAAGTTTAGTTGCATGGCTGTCCATTGCATGACATCACAATAAAACCCAGTATTTACTGGCAGTTTGTGATTTTCCAGGTAATTTTACATTGAACTGTTGCCATAGCTTTCTGACTGCCTGACACACACCTTTGTGAAAATCAACACAAAATGATCAGCTCCCAAATCAGCTAACTGGGAACCTGGCATATATATATATATATATATATATATATATATATATATATATATATATATATATATATATATATATATATATATATATATATATAAAATATTTAATGTAGTTGTATTGGTGTGCCAATATAAGCAATCTGGACAACAAAGACAACTTATCACAAACATCAGTCATCGTGTTTTTGGCCATGTTTTGAGAAGACAAACACTGGAACATGTCTTAAAACCGGAAAGATTTGCGGAAAGAGAGATAGAGGAAGACAGTGGGAGAAGATTCTTGACTGTCTTGTGTTATGGCACAGAAGGGAGTCAACACGCGAATTGATCCATGCCGTCGGAGATCAAAATTTGTGGAGAGTCATGATCACCCATGCCAACCGGCAAGGCACTGAATGATGACGACGACTGGTATGTATACGTTTCTGTGCTGATGAAGGCTTTGGCTGCAATGTCCATTTTGTTAAATGTGATCTTGTTCTAGTAAAGCTTACACCTTCTTGTTTTTTTTATGACTTATTCATCATACATACTGAGACATGTTAGATTCTTGGTAAGGGTTGGAGTTTAGGTTTTGTTTTTATTTAACACCTGGTCTGTACACTATATGCTGACTGCTTGGGTGAGTGGTATTTATTCTTTAGCTTGGAAAAAAACATTCCCAACCCACCATTTTGTAAAAAAAAACACATGCAAGATGGTCTGCTGCCAAATCACCCACAGCTGTGTTTCGAACGCTGGTATATGGGATTACAAACTGCATCCGTAACCCCTTTGCCATGGAGCTGGTGATGAGGATACTATACCACATAAGTGGCATAGTATCTTTGTGAGGTGTGGTATAAAAGGTGAATTTGTTGTTTCTGTGCTGGATCTCAACAAATCGTTTTTGTCTCAGTTTTTGCTGAACCCAAGTAGTTAAATTCTTTGTGAACTCCTTCAGTTTCAAGTGGTGTCTGGCTCTTTCCCTTGAATCCCAATCATCACATTACATTTTTTTCTTGTTTGCATATCCTTTACTGCCCTCTATCTTACACAATGGCAAGGTTCTCCACTGTCCTCTATCTTCTACAATGCCAAGGTCCTCCACTGTCCTCTATCTTCCACAATGCCAAGGTCCTCCACTGCCCTCTATCTTTCACAATGCCAAGGTTCTCCACTGTCCTCTATCTTCCACAATGCCAAGGTCCTCCACTGTCCTCTATCTTCCACAATGCCAAGGTTCTCCACTGTCCTCTATCTTCCACAATGCCAAGGTCATCCACTGTCCTCTACCTTCCACAATGCCCAGGTCCTCCACTGTAATCTATCTTCCACAATACCAAGGTTCTCCACTGTCCTCTATCTTCCACAATGCCAAGGTCCTCCACTGTCCTCTGTCGTCCACAATGCCAAGGTTCTCCACTGCCCCTACCTTCCACAATGCCAAGGTCCTCCACTGCCCCCTACCTTAAAAAATGCCAAGGTCCTCCACTGTCCTCTACCTTCAACAATGCCAAGGTCATCCACTGTCCTCTATCTTCCACAATGCCAAGGTCCTCGACTGCCCCTACCTTCAACAATGCCAAGGTCCTCGACTGTCCTCTATCTTCCACAATGCCAGGGTCCTCCACTGTCCTATATCTTCCACAATGCCAAGGTCCTTCACTGCCCTCTATCTTCCACAATGCCAAGGTTCTCCACTGTCCTCTATCTTCCACAATGCAGGGGTCCTCCAATGTCCTCTATCATCCACGATGCCAAGGTCCTCCACTGTCCTCTATCTTCCACAATGCCAAGGAACTCCACCATCCTCTATCTTCCACAATGCCAAGGTCCTCCACTGTCCTCTATCTTCCACAATGCCAAGGTTCTCCACTGTCCTCTATCTTCCACAATGCCAAGGTTCTCCACTGCCCCTAACTTCCACAATGCCAAGTTTCTACACTGTCCTCTATCTTCCACAATGCCAAGGTCCTCCACTGCCCCCTACCTTCAAAAATGCCAAGGTACTCCACTGTACTCTACCTTCCACAATGCCAAGGTCCTCCACTGTCCTCTATCTTCCACAATGCCAAGGTCCTCTACTGCCCCTACCTTCCACAATGCCAAGGTCCTCCACTGTCCTCTATCTTCCACAATGCCAAGGACCTCCACTGTCCTCTACCTTCAACAATGCTAAGGTCCTCCACTGTCCTCTATCTTCCACAATGCCAAGGACCTCCACTGTCCTCTATCTTCCACAATGCCAAGGTCCTCCACTGCCCTCTATCTTCCACAATGCCAAGGTTCTCCACTGTCCTCTATCTTCCACAAAGTCAAGGTCCTCCACTGTCCTCTATCTTCCACGATGCTAAGGTCCTCCACCTTCCACAATGCCAAGGTCATCCACTGTCCTCTATCTTCCACAATGCCAAGGACCTCCACTGCCCCTACCTTCCACAATGCCAGGGTCATTCACTGTCCTCTATCTTCCACAATGCCAAGGTCCTTCACTGCCCTCTATCTTACACAATGCCAAGGTTCTCCACTGTCCTCTATCTTCTACAATGCCAAGGTCCTCCACTGTCCTCTATCTTCCACAATGCCAAGGTCCTCCACTGCCCTCTATCTTTCACAATGCCAAGGTTCTCCACTGTCCTCTATCTTCCACAATGCCAAGGTCCTCCACTGTCCTCTATCTTCCACAATGCCAAGGTTCTCCACTGTCCTCTATCTTCCACAATGCCAAGGTCATCCACTGTCCTCTACCTTCCACAATGCCCAGGTCCTCCACTGTAATCTATCTTCCACAATACCAAGGTTCTCCACTGTCCTCTATCTTCCACAATGCCAAGGTCCTCCACTGTCCTCTTTCGTCCACAATGCAAAGGTTCTCCACTGCCCCTACCTTCCACAATGCCAAGGTCCTCCACTGCCCCCTACCTTCAAAAATGCCAAGGTCCTCCACTGTCCTCTACCTTCAACAATGCCAAGGTCATCCACTGTACTCTATCTTCCACAATGCCAAGGTCCTCGACTGCCCCTACCTTCCACAATGTCAAGGTCCTCCACTGTCCTCTATATTCCATAATGCCAAGGACCTCCACTGTCCTCTACTTTCAACAATGCCAAGGTCCTCGACTGTCCTCTATCTTCCACAATGCCAGGGTCCTCCACTGTCCTATATCTTCCACAATGCCAAGGTCCTTCACTGCCCTCTATCTTCCACAATGCCAAGGTTCTCCACTGTCCTCTATCTTCCACAATGCAAGGGTCCTCCAATATCCTCTATCATCCATGATGCCAAGGTCCTCCACTGTCCTCTATCTTCCACAATGCCAAGGTCATCCACTGTCCTCTATCTTCCACAATGCCAAGGTCCTCCACTGTCCTCTATCTACCACAATGCCAAGGTTCTCCACTGTCCTCTATCTTCCACAATGCCAAGGTCCTCCACTGTCCTCTATCTTCCTCAATGCCAAGGTTCTACACTGTCCTCTATCTTCAACAATGCCAAGGTCCTCCACTGTCCTCTATCTTCCACAATGCCAAGGTCCTCCACTGTCCTCTATCTTCCACAATGCCAAGGTTCTCCACTGTCCTCTAACTTCCACAATGCCAAGGTCCTCCACTGCCCCTACCTTCCACAATGCCAAGGTCCTCCACTGTCCTCTATCTTCCACAATGCCAAGGAACTCCACCATCCTCTATCTTCCACAATGCCAAGGTCCTCCACTGTCCTCTATCTTCCACAATGCCAAGGTTCTCCACTGTCCTCTATCTTCCACAATGCCAAGGTTCTCCACTGCCCCTAACTTCCACAATGCCAAGTTTCTACACTGTCCTCTATCTTCCACAATGCCAAGGTCCTCCACTGCCCCCTACCTTCAAAAATGCCAAGGTACTCCACTGTCCTCTACCTTCCACAATGCCAAGGTCCTCCACTGTCCTCTATCTTCCACAATGCCAAGGTCCTCGACTGCCCCTACCTTCCACAATGCCAAGGTCCTCCACTGTCCTCTATCTTCCACAATGCCAAGGACCTCCACTGTCCTCTACCTTCAACAATGCCAAGGTCCTCCACTGTCCTCTATCTTCCACAATGCCAAGGTCCTCCACTGCCCTCTATCTTCCACAATGCCAAGGTTCTCCACTGTCCTCTATCTTCCACAAAGTCAAGGTCCTCCACTGTCCTCTATCTTCCACGATGCTAAGGTCCTCCACCTTCCACAATGCCAAGGTCATCCACTGTCCTCTATCTTCCACAATGCCAAAAACCTCCACTGCCCCTACCTTCCACAATGCCAGGGTCATTCACTGTCCTCTATCTTCCACAATGCCAAGGTCATCCACTGTCCTCTATCTTCCACAATGCCAAGGTCCTCCACTGTTCTCTATCTTCCACAATGCCAAGGTTCTCCACTGTCCTCTATCTTCCACAATGGCAAGGTCATCCACTGTCCTCTACCTTCCACAATGCCCAGGTCCTCCACTGTCCTCTATCTTCCACAATACCAAGGTTCTCCACTGTCCTCTGTCTTCCACAATGCCAAGGTCCTCCACTGTCCTCTATCGTCCACAATGCCAAGGTTCTCCACTGCCCCTACCTTCCACAATGCCAAGGTCCTCCACTGTCCTCTACCTTCAACAATGCTAAGGACCTCCACTGTCCTCTACCTTCCACAATGCCAAGGTCATCCACTGTCCTCTATCTTCCACAATGCCAAGGTTCTCCACTGTCCTCTATCTTCCACAATCCCAAGGTCCTCCACTGTCCTCTATCTTCCACAATGCCAATGTCATCCACTGTCCTCTACCTTCCACAATGCCAAGGTTCTCCACTGTTCTCTATCTTCCACAATGCCAAGGTCCTCCACTCTCCTCTATCTTTTACAATGCCAAGGTTCTCCACTGTCCTCTATCTTCCACAATGGTCCTCCACTGTCCTCTATCTTCCACAATGCCAAGGTCCTCCACTGTCCTCTACCTTCCACAATGCCAAGGTCCTCCACTGTCCTCTATCTTCCACAATGCCAAGGTCCTCCACTGTCCTCTATCTTCCACAATGCCAAGGTTCTCCACTGTCCTCTATCTTCCACAATGCCAAGGACCTCCACCATCCTCTATCTTCCACAATGCCAAGGTCCTCCACTGTCCTCTATCTTCCACAATGCCAAGGTTCTCCACTGTCCTCTAACTTCCACAAGGTCCTCCACTGTCCTCTACCTTCAACAATGCCAAGGTCATCCACTGTCCTCTATCTTCCACAATGCCAAGGTCCTCGACTGCCCCTACCTTCCACAATGCCAAGGTCCTCCACTGTAGGTACCACAAGGTAGGTTGTTGTTGTTATTGTTTTTGTATAGTAAATGGCATTAATTATTATTTGCTTAGGCAAACTTTGCAAAGAATTTATATTATTTGGAAATAATAGGTACGCTGAATTTTATTCTCATTTCATTACTGTATTCATACCGTTGCTGGTGTGGGTTGGGAATGTTTTTTTCCAAGCTAAAGAATAAATACCACTCACCCAAGCAGTCAGCATATAGTGTACAGACCAGGTGTTAAATAAAAACAAAACCTAAACTCCAACCCTTACCAAGAATCTAACATGTCTCAGTATGTATGATGAATAAGTCATCAAAAAAACAAGAAGGTGTAAGCTTTACTAGAACAAGATCACATTTAACAAAATGGACATTGCAGCCAAAGCCTTCATCAGCACAGAAACGTATACATACCAGTCGTCGTCATCATTCAGTGCCTTGCCGGTTGGCATGGGTGATCATGACTCTCCACAAATTTTGATCTCCGACGGCATGGATCAATTCGCGTGTTGACTCCCTTCTGTGCCATAACACAAGACAGTCAAGAATCTTCTCCCACTGTCTTCCTCTATCTCTCTTTCCGCAAATCTTTCCGGTTTTAAGACATGTTCCAGTGTTTGTCTTCTCAAAACATGGCCAAAAACACGATGACTGATGTTTGTGATAAGTTGTCTTTGTTGTCCAGATTGCTTATATTGGCACACCAATACAACTACATTAAATATTTTATATATATATATATATATATATATATATATTTGTTGAGATCCAGCACAGAAACAACAAATTCACCTTTTATACCACACCTCACAAAGATACTATGCCACTTATGTGGTATAGTATCCTCATCACCAGCTCCATGGCAAAGGGGTTACGGATGCAGTTTGTAATCCCATATACCAGCGTGGGAGGACTCTATATAAAATATTTAATGTAGTTGTATTGGTGTGCCAATATAAGCAATCTGGACAACAAAGACAACTTATCACAAACATCAGTCATCGTGTTTTTGGCCATGTTTTGAGAAGACAAACACTGGAACATGTCTTAAAACCGGAAAGATTTGCGGAAAGAGAGATAGAGGAAGACAGTGGGAGAATATTCTTGACTGTCTTGTGTTATGGCACAGAAGGGAGTCAACACGCGAATTGATCCATGCCGTCGGAGATCAAAATTTGTGGAGAGTCATGATCACCCATGCCAACCGGCAAGGCACTGAATGATGACGACGACTGGTATGTATACGTTTCTGTGCTGATGAAGGCTTTGGCTGCAATGTCCATTTTGTTAAATGTGATCTTGTTCTAGTAAAGCTTACACCTTCTTGTTTTTTTTATGACTTATTCATCATACATACTGAGACATGTTAGATTCTTGGTAAGGGTTGGAGTTTAGGTTTTGTTTTTATTTAACACCTGGTCTGTACACTATATGCTGACTGCTTGGGTGAGTGGTATTTATTCTTTAGCTTGGAAAAAAACATTCCCAACCCACCATTTTGTAAAAAAAAACACATGCAAGATGGTCTGCTGCCAAATCACCCACAGCTGTGTTTCGAACGCTGGTATATGGGATTACAAACTGCATCCGTAACCCCTTTGCCATGGAGCTGGTGATGAGGATACTATACCACATAAGTGGCATAGTATCTTTGTGAGGTGTGGTATAAAAGGTGAATTTGTTGTTTCTGTGCTGGATCTCAACAAATCGTTTTTGTCTCAGTTTTTGCTGAACCCAAGTAGTTAAATTCTTTGTGAACTCCTTCAGTTTCAAGTGGTGTCTGGCTCTTTCCCTTGAATCCCAATCATCACATTACATTTTTTTCTTGTTTGCATATCCTTTACTGCCCTCTATCTTACACAATGGCAAGGTTCTCCACTGTCCTCTATCTTCTACAATGCCAAGGTCCTCCACTGTCCTCTATCTTCCACAATGCCAAGGTCCTCCACTGCCCTCTATCTTTCACAATGCCAAGGTTCTCCACTGTCCTCTATCTTCCACAATGCCAAGGTCCTCCACTGTCCTCTATCTTCCACAATGCCAAGGTTCTCCACTGTCCTCTATCTTCCACAATGCCAAGGTCATCCACTGTCCTCTACCTTCCACAATGCCCAGGTCCTCCACTGTAATCTATCTTCCACAATACCAAGGTTCTCCACTGTCCTCTATCTTCCACAATGCCAAGGTCCTCCACTGTCCTCTGTCGTCCACAATGCCAAGGTTCTCCACTGCCCCTACCTTCCACAATGCCAAGGTCCTCCACTGCCCCCTACCTTAAAAAATGCCAAGGTCCTCCACTGTCCTCTACCTTCAACAATGCCAAGGTCATCCACTGTCCTCTATCTTCCACAATGCCAAGGTCCTCGACTGCCCCTACCTTCAACAATGCCAAGGTCCTCGACTGTCCTCTATCTTCCACAATGCCAGGGTCCTCCACTGTCCTATATCTTCCACAATGCCAAGGTCCTTCACTGCCCTCTATCTTCCACAATGCCAAGGTTCTCCACTGTCCTCTATCTTCCACAATGCAGGGGTCCTCCAATGTCCTCTATCATCCACGATGCCAAGGTCCTCCACTGTCCTCTATCTTCCACAATGCCAAGGAACTCCACCATCCTCTATCTTCCACAATGCCAAGGTCCTCCACTGTCCTCTATCTTCCACAATGCCATGGTTCTCCACTGTCCTCTATCTTCCTCAATGCCAAGGTTCTCCACTGCCCCTAACTTCCACAATGCCAAGTTTCTACACTGTCCTCTATCTTCCACAATGCCAAGGTCCTCCACTGCCCCCTACCTTCAAAAATGCCAAGGTACTCCACTGTACTCTACCTTCCACAATGCCAAGGTCCTCCACTGTCCTCTATCTTCCACAATGCCAAGGTCCTCTACTGCCCCTACCTTCCACAATGCCAAGGTCCTCCACTGTCCTCTATATTCCACAATGCCAAGGACCTCCACTGTCCTCTACCTTCAACAATGCTAAGGTCCTCCACTGTCCTCTATCTTCCACAATGCCAAGGACCTCCACTGTCCTCTATCTTCCACAATGCCAAGGTCCTCCACTGCCCTCTATCTTCCACAATGCCAAGGTTCTCCACTGTCCTCTATCTTCCACAAAGTCAAGGTCCTCCACTGTCCTCTATCTTCCACGATGCTAAGGTCCTCCACCTTCCACAATGCCAAGGTCATCCACTGTCCTCTATCTTCCACAATGCCAAGGACCTCCACTGCCCCTACCTTCCACAATGCCAGGGTCATTCACTGTCCTCTATCTTCCACAATGCCAAGGTCCTTCACTGCCCTCTATCTTACACAATGCCAAGGTTCTCCACTGTCCTCTATCTTCTACAATGCCAAGGTCCTCCACTGTCCTCTATCTTCCACAATGCCAAGGTCCTCCACTGCCCTCTATCTTTCACAATGCCAAGGTTCTCCACTGTCCTCTATCTTCCACAATGCCAAGGTCCTCCACTGTCCTCTATCTTCCACAATGCCAAGGTTCTCCACTGTCCTCTATCTTCCACAATGCCAAGGTCATCCACTGTCCTCTACCTTCCACAATGCCCAGGTCCTCCACTGTAATCTATCTTCCACAATACCAAGGTTCTCCACTGTCCTCTATCTTCCACAATGCCAAGGTCCTCCACTGTCCTCTGTCGTCCACAATGCCAAGGTTCTCCACTGCCCCTACCTTCCACAATGCCAAGGTCCTCCACTGCCCCCTACCTTCAAAAATGCCAAGGTCCTCCACTGTCCTCTACCTTCAACAATGCCAAGGTCATCCACTGTACTCTATCTTCCACAATGCCAAGGTCCTCGACTGCCCCTACCTTCCACAATGTCAAGGTCCTCCACTGTCCTCTATATTCCACAATGCCAAGGACCTCCACTGTCCTCTACTTTCAACAATGCCAAGGTCCTCGACTGTCCTCTATCTTCCACAATGCCAGGGTCCTCCACTGTCCTATATCTTCCACAATGCCAAGGTCCTTCACTGCCCTCTATCTTCCACAATGCCAAGGTTCTCCACTGTCCTCTATCTTCCACAATGCAAGGGTCCTCCAATATCCTCTATCATCCATGATGCCAAGGTCCTCCACTGTCCTCTATCTTCCACAATGCCAAGGTCATCCACTGTCCTCTATCTTCCACAATGCCAAGGTCCTCCACTGTCCTCTATCTACCACAATGCCAAGGTTCTCCACTGTCCTCTATCTTCCACAATGCCAAGGTCCTCCACTGTCCTCTATCTTCCTCAATGCCAAGGTTCTACACTGTCCTCTATCTTCAACAATGCCAAGGTCCTCCACTGTCCTCTATCTTCCACAATGCCAAGGTCCTCCACTGTCCTCTATCTTCCACAATGCCAAGGTTCTCCACTGTCCTCTAACTTCCACAATGCCAAGGTCCTCCACTGCCCCTACCTTCCACAATGCCAAGGTCCTCCACTGTCCTCTATCTTCCACAATGCCAAGGAACTCCACCATCCTCTATCTTCCACAATGCCAAGGTCCTCCACTGTCCTCTATCTTCCACAATGCCAAGGTTCTCCACTGTCCTCTATCTTCCACAATGCCAAGGTTCTCCACTGCCCCTAACTTCCACAATGCCAAGTTTCTACACTGTCCTCTATCTTCCACAATGCCAAGGTCCTCCACTGCCCCCTACCTTCAAAAATGCCAAGGTACTCCACTGTCCTCTACCTTCCACAATGCCAAGGTCCTCCACTGTCCTCTATCTTCCACAATGCCAAGGTCCTCGACTGCCCCTACCTTCCACAATGCCAAGGTCCTCCACTGTCCTCTATCTTCCACAATGCCAAGGACCTCCACTGTCCTCTACCTTCAACAATGCCAAGGTCCTCCACTGTCCTCTATCTTCCACAATGCCAAGGTCCTCCACTGCCCTCTATCTTCCACAATGCCAAGGTTCTCCACTGTCCTCTATCTTCCACAAAGTCAAGGTCCTCCACTGTCCTCTATCTTCCACGATGCTAAGGTCCTCCACCTTCCACAATGCCAAGGTCATCCACTGTCCTCTATCTTCCACAATGCCAAAAACCTCCACTGCCCCTACCTTCCACAATGCCAGGGTCATTCACTGTCCTCTATCTTCCACAATGCCAAGGTCATCCACTGTCCTCTATCTTCCACAATGCCAAGGTCCTCCACTGTTCTCTATCTTCCACAATGCCAAGGTTCTCCACTGTCCTCTATCTTCCACAATGGCAAGGTCATCCACTGTCCTCTACCTTCCACAATGCCCAGGTCCTCCACTGTCCTCTATCTTCCACAATACCAAGGTTCTCCACTGTCCTCTGTCTTCCACAATGCCAAGGTCCTCCACTGTCCTCTATCGTCCACAATGCCAAGGTTCTCCACTGCCCCTACCTTCCACAATGCCAAGGTCCTCCACTGTCCTCTACCTTCAACAATGCTAAGGACCTCCACTGTCCTCTACCTTCCACAATGCCAAGGTCATCCACTGTCCTCTATCTTCCACAATGCCAAGGTTCTCCACTGTCCTCTATCTTCCACAATCCCAAGGTCCTCCACTGTCCTCTATCTTCCACAATGCCAATGTCATCCACTGTCCTCTACCTTCCACAATGCCAAGGTTCTCCACTGTTCTCTATCTTCCACAATGCCAAGGTCCTCCACTCTCCTCTATCTTCTACAATGCCAAGGTTCTCCACTGTCCTCTATCTTCCACAATGGTCCTCCACTGTCCTCTATCTTCCACAATGCCAAGGTCCTCCACTGTCCTCTACCTTCCACAATGCCAAGGTCCTCCACTGTCCTCTATCTTCCACAATGCCAAGGTCCTCCACTGTCCTCTATCTTCCACAATGCCAAGGTTCTCCACTGTCCTCTATCTTCCACAATGCCAAGGACCTCCACCATCCTCTATCTTCCACAATGCCAAGGTCCTCCACTGTCCTCTATCTTCCACAATGCCAAGGTTCTCCACTGTCCTCTAACTTCCACAAGGTCCTCCACTGTCCTCTACCTTCAACAATGCCAAGGTCATCCACTGTCCTCTATCTTCCACAATGCCAAGGTCCTCGACTGCCCCTACCTTCCACAATGCCAAGGTCCTCCACTGTAGGTACCACAAGGTAGGTTGTTGTTGTTATTGTTTTTGTATAGTAAATGGCATTAATTATTATTTGCTTAGGCAAACTTTGCAAAGAATTTATATTATTTGGAAATAATAGGTACGCTGAATTTTATTCTCATTTCATTACTGTATTCATACCGTTGCTGGTGTGGGTTGGGAATGTTTTTTTCCAAGCTAAAGAATAAATACCACTCACCCAAGCAGTCAGCATATAGTGTACAGACCAGGTGTTAAATAAAAACAAAACCTAAACTCCAACCCTTACCAAGAATCTAACATGTCTCAGTATGTATGATGAATAAGTCATCAAAAAAACAAGAAGGTGTAAGCTTTACTAGAACAAGATCACATTTAACAAAATGGACATTGCAGCCAAAGCCTTCATCAGCACAGAAACGTATACATACCAGTCGTCGTCATCATTCAGTGCCTTGCCGGTTGGCATGGGTGATCATGACTCTCCACAAATTTTGATCTCCGACGGCATGGATCAATTCGCGTGTTGACTCCCTTCTGTGCCATAACACAAGACAGTCAAGAATCTTCTCCCACTGTCTTCCTCTATCTCTCTTTCCGCAAATCTTTCCGGTTTTAAGACATGTTCCAGTGTTTGTCTTCTCAAAACATGGCCAAAAACACGATGACTGATGTTTGTGATAAGTTGTCTTTGTTGTCCAGATTGCTTATATTGGCACACCAATACAACTACATTAAATATTTTAATGTAGTTGTATTGGTGTGCCAATATAAGCAATCTGGACAACAAAGACAACTTATCACAAACATCAGTCATCGTGTTTTTGGCCATGTTTTGAGAAGACAAACACTGGAACATGTCTTAAAACCGGAAAGATTTGCGGAAAGAGAGATAGAGGAAGACAGTGGGAGAAGATTCTTGACTGTCTTGTGTTATGGCACAGAAGGGAGTCAACACGCGAATTGATCCATGCCGTCGGAGATCAAAATTTGTGGAGAGTCATGATCACCCATGCCAACCGGCAAGGCACTGAATGATGACGACGACTGGTATGTATACGTTTCTGTGCTGATGAAGGCTTTGGCTGCAATGTCCATTTTGTTAAATGTGATCTTGTTCTAGTAAAGCTTACACCTTCTTGTTTTTTTTATGACTTATTCATCATACATACTGAGACATGTTAGATTCTTGGTAAGGGTTGGAGTTTAGGTTTTGTTTTTATTTAACACCTGGTCTGTACACTATATGCTGACTGCTTGGGTGAGTGGTATTTATTCTTTAGCTTGGAAAAAAACATTCCCAACCCACACCAGCAACGGTATGAATACAGTAATGAAATGAGAATAAAATTCAGCGTACCTATTATTTCCAAATAATATAAATTCTTTGCAAAGTTTGCCTAAGCAAATAATAATTAATGCCATTTACTATACAAAAACAATAACAACAACAACCTACCTTGTGGTACCTACAGTGGAGGACCTTGGCATTGTGGAAGGTAGGGGCAGTCGAGGACCTTGGCATTGTGGAAGATAGAGGACAGTGGATGACCTTGGCATTGTTGAAGGTAGAGGACAGTGGAGGACCTTGTGGAAGTTAGAGGACAGTGGAGAACCTTGGCATTGTGGAAGATAGAGGACAGTGGAGGACCTTGGCATTGTGGAAGATAGAGGATGGTGGAGGTCCTTGGCATTGTGGAAGATAGAGGACAGTGGAGAACCTTGGCATTGTGGAAGATAGAGGACAGTGGAGGACCTTGGCATTGTGGAAGATAGAGGACAGTGGAGGACCTTGGCATTGTGGAAGGTAGAGGACAGTGGGGGACCTTGGCATTGTGGAAGATAGAGGACAGTGGAGGACCATTGTGGAAGATAGAGGACAGTGGAGAACCTTGGCATTGTAGAAGATAAAGGAGAGTGGAGGACCTTGGCATTGTGGAAGATAGAGAACAGTGGAGAACCTTGGCATTGTGGAAGGTAGACGACAGTGGATGACATTGGCATTGTGGAAGATAGAGGACAGTGGAGGACCTTGGGATTGTGGAAGATAGAGGACAGTGGAGAACCTTGGCATTGTGGAAGATAGAGGACAGTGGATGACCTTGGCATTGTGGAAGGTAGAGGACAGTGGAGGTCCTTAGCATTGTTGAAGGTAGAGGACAGTGGAGGACCTTGGCATTGTGGAAGGTAGGGGCAGTGGAGAACCTTGGCATTGTGGACGATAGAGGACAGTGGAGGACCTTGGCATTGTGGAAGACAGAGGACAGTGGAGAACCTTGGTATTGTGGAAGATAGAGGACAGTGGAGGACCTGGGCATTGTGGAAGGTAGAGGACAGTGGATGACCTTGCCATTGTGGAAGATAGAGGACAGTGGAGAACCTTGGCATTGTGGAAGATAGAGAACAGTGGAGGACCTTGGCATTGTGGAAGATAGAGGACAGTGGATGACCCTGGCATTGTGGAAGGTAGGGGCAGTGGAGGTTTTTGGCATTGTGGAAGATAGAGGACAGTGGATGACCTTGGCATTGTGGAAGGTGGAGGACCTTAGCATCGTGGAAGATAGAGGACAGTGGAGGACCTTGACTTTGTGGAAGATAGAGGACAGTGGAGAACCTTGGCATTGTGGAAGATAGAGGGCAGTGGAGGACCTTGGCATTGTGGAAGATAGAGGACAGTGGATGACCTTGGCATTGTGGAAGATAGAGGACAGTGAATGACCCTGGCATTGTGGAAGGTAGGGGCAGTGGAGGTTTTTGGCATTGTGGAAGATAGAGGACAGTGGATGACCTTGGCATTGTGGAAGGTGGAGGACCTTAGCATCGTGGAAGATAGAGGACAGTGGAGGACCTTGACTTTGTGGAAGATAGAGGACAGTGGAGAACCTTGGCATTGTGGAAGATAGAGGGCAGTGGAGGACCTTGGCATTGTGGAAGATAGAGGACAGTGGAGGTCCTTGGCATTGTGGAAGATAGAGGACAGTGGAGGACCTTGGCATTGTTGAAGGTAGAGGACAGTGGAGGTCCTTGGCATTGTGGAAGATAGAGGACAGTGGAGGACCTTGGCATTGTGGAAGGTAGGGGCAGTCGAGGACCTTGGCATTGTGGAAGATAGAGGACAGTGGAGGACCTTGGCATTGTGGAAGGTAGGGGCAGTGGAGGACCTTGGCATTGTGGAAGTTAGAGGACAGTGGAGAACCTTGGCATTGTGGAAGATAGAGGACAGTGGAGGACCTTGGCATTGTGGAAGATAGAGGACAGTGGAGGACCTTGGCATTGTGGAAGATAGAGGACAGTTGAGAACCTTGGCATTGAGGAAGATAGAGGACAGTGGAGGACCTTGGCATTGTGGAAGATAGAGGACAGTGGAGAACCTTGGCATTGTGGTAGATAGAGGACAGTGGAGGACCTTGGCATTGTGGAAGATAGAGGACAGTGGATGACCTTGGCATTGTGGAAGATAGAGGACAGTGGAGGACCTTGGCATCATGGATGATAGAGGATATTGGAGGACCCTTGCATTGTGGAAGATAGAGGACAGTGGAGAACCTTGGCATTGTGGAAGATAGAGGGCAGTGAAGGACCTTGGCATTGTGGAAGATATAGGACAGTGGAGGACCCTGGCATTGTGGAAGATAGAGGACAGTCGAGGACCTTGGCATTGTTGAAAGTAGAGGACAGTGGAGGTCCTTGGCATTGTGGAATATAGAGGACAGTGGAGGACCTTGACATTGTGGAAGGTAGGGGCAGTCGAGGACCTTGGCATTGTGGAAGATAGAGTACAGTGGATGACCTTGGCATTGTTGAAGGTAGAGGACAGTGGAGGACCTTGGCATTTTTGAAGGTAGGGGGCAGTGGAGGACCTTGGCATTGTGGAAGGTAGGGGCAGTGGAGAACCTTGGCATTGTGGACGACAGAGGACAGTGGAGGACCTTGGCATTGTGGAAGATAGAGGACAGTGGAGAACCTTGGTATTGTGGAAGATAGATTACAGTGGAGGACCTGGGCATTGTGGAAGGTAGAGGACAGTGGATGACCTTGGCATTGTGGAAGATAGAGGACAGTGGAGAACCTTGGCATTGTGGAAGATAGAGGACAGTGGAGGACCTTGGCATTGTGGAAGATAGAGGACAGTGGAGAACCTTGGCATTGTGAAAGATAGAGGGCAGTGGAGGACCTTGGCATTGTGGAAGATTGAGGACAGTGGAGGACCTTGGCATTGTGAAAGATAGAGGGCAGTGGAGGACCTTGGCATTGTGAAAGATAGAGGGCAGTGGAGGACCTTGGCATTGTGGAAGATAGAGGACAGTGGAGGACCTTGGCATTGTGGAAGATAGAGGACAGTGGAGAACCTTGGCATTGTGGAAGATAGAGGGCAGTGGAGGACCTTGGCATTGTGGAAGATAGAGGACAGTGGAGGACCTTGGCATTGTAGAAGATAGAGGACAGTGGAGGACCTTGGCATTGTAGAAGATAGAGGGCAGTGAAGGACCTTGGCATTGTGGAAGATAGAGGACAGTGAATGACCCTGGCATTGTGGAAGGTAGGGGCAGTGGAGGTCCTTGGCATTGTGGAAGATAGAGGACAGTGGATGACCTTGGCATTGTGGAAGGTGGAGGACCTTAGCATCGTGGAAGATAGAGGACAGTGGAGGACCTTGACTTTGTGGAAGATAGAGGACAGTGGAGAACCTTGGCATTGTGGAAGATAGAGGGCAGTGGAGGACCTTGGCATTGTGGAAGATAGAGGACAGTGGAGGTCCTTGGCATTGTGGAAGATAGAGGACAGTGGAGGACCTTGGCATTGTTGAAGGTAGAGGACAGTGGAGGTCCTTGGCATTGTGGAAGATAGAGGACAGTGGAGGACCTTGGCATTGTGGAAGGTAGGGGCAGTAGAGGACCTTGGCATTGTGGAAGATAGAGGACAGTGGAGGACCTTGGCATTGTGGAAGGTAGAGTACAGTGGAGTACCTTGGCATTTTTGAAGGTAGGGGGCAGTGGAGGACCTTGGCATTGTGGAAGATAGAGGACAGTGTAGAAACTTGGCATTGTGGAAGTTAGGGGCAGTGGAGAACCTTGGCATTGTGGAAGATAGAGGACAGTGGAGAACCTTGGCATTGTGGAAGATAGAGGACAGTGGAGGACCTTGGCATTGTGGAAGATAGAGGATGGTGGAGTTCCTTGGCATTGTGGAAGATAGAGGACAGTGGAGGACCTTGGCATCGTGGATGATAGAGGACATTGGAGGACCCCTGCATTGTGGAAGGTAGAGGACAGTGGAGAACCTTGGCATTGTGGAAGATAGAGGGCAGTGAAGGACCTTGGCATTGTGGAAGATATAGGACAGTGGAGGACCCTGGCATTGTGGAAGATAGAGGACAGTCGAGGACCTTGGCATTGTGGAAGATAGAGGGCAGTGGAGGTCCTTGGCATTGTGGAAGATAGAGGACAATGGAGGACCTTGGCATTGTGGAAGGTAGGGGCAGTCGAGGACCTTGGCATTGTGGAAGATAGAGGACAGTGGATGACCTTGGCATTGTTGAAGGTAGAGGACAGTGGAGGACCTTGGCATTTTTTAAGGTAGGGGGCAGTGGAGGACCTTGGCATTGTGGAAGGTAGGGGCAGTGGAGAACCTTGGCATTGTGGACGACAGAGGACAGTGGAGGACCTTGGCATTGTGGAAGATAGAGGACAGTGGAGAACCTTGGTATTGTGGAAGATAGATTACAGTGGAGGACCTGGGCATTGTGGAAGGTAGAGGACAGTGGATGACCTTGGCATTGTGGAAGATAGAGGACAGTGGAGAACCTTGGCATTGTGGAAGATAGAGGACAGTGGAGGACCTTGGCATTGTGGAAGATAGAGGACAGTGGAGAACCTTGGCATTGTGAAAGATAGAGGGCAGTGGAGGACCTTGGCATTGTGGAAGATAGAGGACAGTGGAGGACCTTGGCATTGTAGAAGATAGAGGACAGTGGAGAACCTTGCCATTGTGTAAGATAGAGGGCAGTAAAGGATATGCAAACAAGAAAAAAATGTAATGTGATGATTGGGATTCAAGGGAAAGAGCCAGACACCACTTGAAACTGAAGGAGTTCACAAAGAATTTAACTACTTGGGTTCAGCAAAAACTGAGACAAAAACGATTTGTTGAGATCCAGCACAGAAACAACAAATTCACCTTTTATACCACACCTCACAAAGATACTATGCCACTTATGTGGTATAGTATCCTCATCACCAGCTCCATGGCAAAGGGGTTACGGATGCAGTTTGTAATCCCATATACCAGCGTTCGAAACACAGCTGTGGGTGATTTGGCAGCAGACCATCTTGCATGTGTTTTTTTTTTACAAAATGGTATGGGTGCCGGTCGTTCAGAAATCAATGGCAAACTACTGAATGTAAACTTGCCAAGAGATCACAACAGCCGTGTGTTGCCGGGGCCCATAAGGGAAGCAAAGAATAGCAACACTGCAGCCTACCATGCATGTCGTAAGAGGTGACTAAGGAGGCTTGATGGTTCCGTCGCCCTGCTACTGAGTGAGTGTGTGGCGCGACACTGTGAGCTGTGAGTTTTTTGTGAAATGCTTTTGGATCTGCCCGAGGTTTTTTGGAACTTGACTGCATGTTCGGAGCGATGGAAGATGGCTATGTCACAGAGTTGATCGGTCTTTGCCTTATGCAGAAATGCGTGGCTGCTGGGCTTCTGGTTGACTGCCACTACCATCAACGATGAACTGTATTTCGTGGACTGTGTGGGTGAACATCTAGGAAACATCCAGATGGGAAAATGACTGCTGATTTCGTCAGAGATGAACTGGGTGTTTCGTTGGGGACTATTGTGTTGACATTCTGGCAGCGGCATTATGCACAGTGGATCTGTGCAGGCTGTTTGTCGAGACTCCTGTCTTTTCCACTTTTCACATTGGGCAGTGGGGAGCGTTTTGTGCGATATTCACTGGCACAGGAACGGAGCATAATGGGGACGACCCGTTGCTGTGAGGTTGGAACTACGACTAACTAACTAACTATCTAAAGTGTGTGCTTTCAATCACATTAGAGGATACGACAGGAAATGACACTAGCTGTGCAAATGTCAAGTCATACCCCTAGCCAAGTTCATCATTACTGTCTGCAGTGTGTAGTCTACAGATAGGACCATAAATTATAAACAGTGGTTAATACTGTGATATTTTAAGATCTCAAGAGATTCAGTTTCATAGTTCCAGGTGAACTATTTTATATATACACATGCTGTGCATGTGCATGAGACACCTAGTGCCACCTGACGAACGGAAATATGTAGGTCGATGTTGCGGTCACCTAATGAAACCTGTAGAAAGCCATTCACCACCATCGGCACCTTTCCGTCTTGACAGACGATAGTTTGGTACATCATGCTTCAAAAAAAGCTTAATAACTACAACCCATGGCGGAGGCGAGTGTGGCTTGGAAGGCCAATTCTTGCTGCAAATATTTGCCGACACGCAGATGTCTACTCACCTTTAGTATAATCATCATATTATTATTATTGGGTGGCATTTTACTGTCACTGCTGAGAGCGCTTGATGCGGGTGGGTTTGCTGGTGGATTTGCTGGTGGATTTGCTGGTGGATTTGCTGGAGGGTTTGCTGGTGGGATTGCTTGTGGGTTTGCTGGTTGGATCGCAGGTGGGTTAGCTGGTTGGATGGCAGGAGTATTTGCGGGTGGGTTCGCAATTCTGACATTTTGGGTCGGTCGCCCTCTTTCGTTGCCACCTAGGCTAATTTCGAATTCAAACGCAACTCTCAACTTAATGGCGATTTTACCAATAATTGTCTTCAGAAGATCGAAACACGGGCTAATTAAATGCGTTGTTATGAACTTTAAGAACAGGAATATTGCAGCTAATAGGAAACCGAGAGCTATTAGATTTGAAAATACGTCCAGTATTGCAAAAAGCAACATTTTGAACTCTCCGACATCTTGCGGTATCTTGTGAAAGAGATTTGTCCGTTGTGCTACATTGCTAGGGAACCAGGGTTGCCACTTTTTTTTGACCAAACAACATCCATAAATATCTAGATTTCGTTGGAAAGTATCTAGGAAAAATATCCAGATTGAGAAAGTAAGAAATTACACATGTATTGATGTGACTGCCGTCTCCCTGGCGAAGAACTTTACGGCTTTCGCCCTAACCCCTTATATTCTCGTAAGTAACGCAGCTGCGCCCGAACCGGCAGTGATTCGAGCCGCGCTGGTAACTTACGGGGGTATGTGAGCCGGTCACTCAGAAAGCAATGGCAAACTACTGAGCATAATCTTGCCTAGTACATCAAAAGCAGCTGAAAAATGCTGATGTTGACTGCAACGTCCTGTTAGGGATATGCAACATTTAAAAAAATATGATGTGACTTAACCTATAAAATCATGTCCTCATCCTCACTGATGTCTGTCTCACAAGATGCACTTAGCTTGGATGATGAAGTTGAAGCTTCAGATTCAAAATGACTCTGGTATGCTTTAGCTGTTCGAATTTCTTTTAATACACGATCAGGGAGCTGATAAGTTGAACAGCATTTTCCTGCTCTCATCAAGCCAAATCTTATTGCCAAGATAGCATTTAAGAGGTCAAGTTTTATCCTGTTTCTTAGTTTGCATTTTGTATAATTCATAGTACTGAAAACTCTTTCCACGTCAGCATTTGAATGGGATAGTATCATGGTAGACATCGCACATTCAAAGAGCTCACAGAATGGACTGTTACTTGAGGCATCTTTAAATTGTCTTACTTCACTCCAAAAGGCTTCAGTTTCTGTTTTGTTTCTCCAGTCAACCAACTTTATTTTGGTTAACTGATATTCTGCTTCCGCCACACTATTATCAGTAGCCCCTAAAATTTCATAACATGACAATATTTTGATATGTCCTTTACTGACTGAAGTATGTTATTAACAGAAAAGAGTGAAATATTTTTCAATACATCTACATTTTCAGGAAGTCTCTGCTTCAATTGCTTGAAAAATGAGAGAAGAAAATCTTGACAGCGCTTTCTTAAGTCATTCTCTTCATTTTCTGTTAACAGTCCTTTTGCTTTTAAACCATCAATTTTTGATTCGGTTTGGTATCCCAGGTATGGCTTAGGAGCCAAATAACTCTCTATAGTGCAAGTGAACAAGTCAGCATTAGAAGTTGGCAATATAAGTCTTTTACGAATTGAGTGAAATAGCAAAGTGAGATCGTCAAGTAATTTAACTTTATCAACATGTTTAGATTCAAACAGTTTATTAACTTTTTGCACTTCACTTAAAATGGGTTGTAAAAAGAGAAGGAATGCCAATTTTTTTCCATCACTGTACATTCCATATAGTATTTCAGCTGTGTAGCACTTTTTATTTTGTCTTGTTATTTCGAAGTGTGTCTTCAACTCCAACCATTGGTTCACAATTACTTCAACAGCTGGTTGAATTGATAACCATCTAGTTTTGCAATATGACAGAATTTTCAGTAGTGAGGAACTATCATTGAATGCTTTATATAAATTATTATATTGTTGTTGTCTGACAGATGATTTGGAGAACCAGTTATGTGTTTCAGCAATAAGGAATTCCAAACTCCTTGGTAAACATTCTGATGAGGCATGTGATAATGCTAGCTGCAAGGAATGACACGCACATTTTATAAGGATTAAAGATGGGATATCTTCTTTCAATTTTGCATACACGCCATGGTTGATACCAACCATTACCGATGCATTATCGGTACAAATTGCAGCCAAATTCTTTAAGTTAAATGTTTACTGCCAAAAGATTCTTCAGTGCCCTTATGCGCCCTTTTACTCATTACCGGGGGAAGGGGGTTGCCAGAATTTTTAGCGTTGACCCAAGTCAGTTCTGTTTTGGAGTATGCAACTGTTTTGGAGTATGCAATGGCAATCCTGACTCTCAGCCATAAGCAGATAGAAAGGATGGAAAGGATACAGAATGAAGCTATGCGCATTATTCTTGGATGTACAAGAGATACAGCATGCAGGGCGATGCGCTACCTTCTTGGTTTTCCAACCATTGAAGAGAGAATACAAGGTTGCAGGGCACGCGCCTACCTCAGAATTAACGCAAACACACAACATCCACTGCATAGTGAAATTATTAGGAAGGTGAAGGGCAGCAGGTTAAAAAGAGGACGGTCGTGGATGGGTCAAGCCGAAGACATTCTTCAACAGGTGTGTTCACTTGAGGACTTAGAACCTGGCGAGGAGTGGGTGCAAGTGCCAACAGACTTCTGCACATCCTTTTCAGTTTGCATCCAACTAGATAGAAAATGCAGACAAGAAAATCCGGCTGCTGTTGAGGCTGAAGTACAAGCGTTGATTTTCGAGAATTCGCTAGACGGTGACGCGGTCATCTACACAGATGGGTCGGTCGTCCGACATGTGAGAAGCTCATGGGCCTTTACAGCTCGGGCCGGAGGGAGAATTGTGAAGGAGGACTCTGGTGCTTTCACTGAAACCACAAGTAGCCTGACCATGGAAGTCATGGCAGTAAGTAAAGCAATAACATGGCTCGAGACACAGACATTCACTAGGGCTTGTTTCCTTAGCGACTCAATGAACATGATCAAGAGGATAGAGGAGGGGTCGATCCGAAGAGAATGGTTGCTGCCTTTGGAGCGGTCTCGACTGGCAAAGATTAGTTTCATCTTCGTGCCAGGGCATGCGGGAGTACAAGGAAATGAGCGGGCTGACAAGCTCGCAGGTGAGGCTACTGTGGAGGGCGGACGCGCAATGGACCAGGCCGACATTCTGAATGCTCTACGAGAAGTAAGATTTTTGCGAGAACCAAGTGATGACTGTGAATCTACAACAATGGCCAGACTGCGAGAGCAGCAAATTAAAAGAGGGGTGGGCAAACAAGAACACTACGCAGGAAGCCAAAGAAGATTTATAAACCAACACAGAACTGGCGTCGTTAGCCGCTACACGTTGCGGGATTTGCTGAGGAGGGGATCCGAGCACTTATGGACTGAATGGTTCGATGTGCAATGAGGATGATCTGTCGACTAACTAACTAACTAACAAGTCAGTTCAAAGTTTAAATAATGACAGTTACCATAATTTACACGCGTCCAGACCAAACATAAAATGGGTAAATAACACCGAAAGAAAAGTAAGATCTAGAAAGTATTCAAAATATCCGACTCCAAATGAAAAGTATCTAGAATTGCATCCAGCATCCAAACGTCAGAAAACGGTATCCAGACTCCGGCAAAAACCTCTAGATCTGGATATAAAATATCTAGAATGGCAACTATGTAGGGAACGCGAAATATTTCGTTTACCTAAACATTTGCGAGCAACATTTAACACACCCAGCAGAAGTGAGTCCCGCTAAGATGGCAGACGTGGGACAGGAAGTCTCAAGTTGTCTGGATATTCGAATTGATCAAAGGTATACGAACTCACGCATTAACCTTGTCAGGCTTTACTCTGCTAATTTAGATGTTCATTTGTAATGTTCATTCTAATTTAGTTGATTGTTTTTAGTTTCTTGACGGTAACTTTTGTGTTTTATGGATTATTCCAGACCTTTGAATCAAATCTGATCTGAGTTTACCATCAAAGGTGAAAAGTGAAAATTAATAATGATCAGAATATTGAAAGATATTATTAACATTTACGGAAAGGATCTCAGAATATTAAAGAATATAAACATGAAGCAAGTTCATTCATTCATTCAGTAGCATGTCCTTTGCAGAACCTCGCGATCATAAGCAAGCTGTCCCGCGTCCCATACACCCATCTGGAGATTATCCGCCACATCCTGCACCCATCTTCTCTTTGGCCTTCCTCTTCCTCTCTTCCCAGGCATATACCCCTCCATTATTGAATTTATTGTTCTCTCCAGACTTTCGTGACGTTTCAAGTGATCAAAATATTTCAATTTTCTTTGTTTTATAGTCTGTAATAGTACTAATAGCCAACCTTCTTCAATATTCAATTCTTGAAGAAATGATGCAAGTAGCAGCCATTAAAATGGGGAATAGAGAGGGCAGTTATGAACAGATGAAGCTAGGAGTAAGACTGATAATGATGTTAAGATGTTTTGTTGGTTACCTTGTCTCTTTTCTCTTTATAGCGAAGTGAAGTAGTAATGAGAGGGGTCAAAGAGAGACCAGAAATATAAGGTGAAAATTATAAATAATTTTCGCTATACAGATGACACATTATTGATGTATGAAGTCGTTAAAAATCTACATCTGTTGGATGAAAGAAAAAAAGAATGCAAAAAGGGACTTTCCTTGAATATCAATTAAACCGAAACAATGGTTATATTTTTGGAAAGAATGGCGCTGCAGGGAGTGACCAGAGAATGTGACCGACACTCAAAACTCAGAGGAAAGGTCAGACAGACACTAATCAGACTGCTACTGGTAGTATTAGTATTGGGACTCTTCGCTGGCTGTTGCAGATAAGGACAGAGCATGTATGGGAATGTCGTGAGTGCTGTGATGTTGGTTCTTGACTCAACTCTGGTTATATCAGAGTCTTATATTGACTCTTGATTAAGGCTGAGATATTTCAGAGTATTGACTCTTGATTAAGGCTAAGATATTTAAGAGTGTTGACACACAAAAAAACAAGGGAAATCTGTTTACGGTTGCTAACCCATAATTTTCTGGTAACCCTTTTTTCCCCCCGTAACGTTATGCATTACTTTGATTCATCACAACTCCCATTTGAGAACTAGCGCACTAATCAATATAGATGACAGGCATACACAGATTGCAAATATTTATTGCGCAATTAATTTATTTGATTACTTTATCTTACACTGAGAGAAAATGTGGAATTCTAAATTGCATGACACATGTGATTCCTAAAGGGTATTCTCACTTGCAACTACACACTGATTACTTTGAGCCTATTAAAGATAATTAGTTGTGCTCTGAATGAATAGTTTTCTACTGTTTTCTGTGTTTGCCGATCTGAGTAGAATGTGGCTACTGTTGAGGGCACTGTTACTGACGTCTGGTAAGAGGAGATTGTTTTGTAATATATGCTTTATCTCTCCATTTACTGTTGAATTAGAACATCAGTATATGAGCACCACATTTGTATGTTACAGGTATGATCCCCCATCTATTCATTTGTCTTTCTATCCAGTTCTATCTGTCTCTGTCTACGTAGCTACACCTCTCTCGCTCACTCTATCTGACTGTCTGTCTCTGTCTACATAGATACACCTCTCTCACTCTCTCTATCTGTCTGTCTGTCTGTCTGTCTCTCTTCTGCATTTCGTCTTCCAATGGAGCATAGATCCTCAACCAGCTCATACCAAGCCTTTTATAAGCTTGTTCACGATTGGCTGGATTATGCAGCTAAAGTTTTCTTTGGGAAGAGGTAACCAGTCTCATGCCACCTCTGATGACATGCACGGTTGGTTACAGAGTAACTGTTCTGTGCCCTTTTTATAGGTTCCAGTAAAACCATTCATGTGTATTAGTCTAATTGTATACATTCCAAGTCTGCCTGGTCTTGTCACAGATGACTGTGATATGACAGTCAGGGCATGTCAGATATGACTGCTACCGTATGCCAGTCAGGTTGACTGAGCTACTGTATGATAGTATACCTTACTGCCTGCTATCTGTTAACGCTGAATGTTGGGTGGCTCATCAAACCTGACACCCCACATTGTGCCAACGGCTTTGGGCAGAGGAGTGCAATTGGGAGGGTACAAGCCTATACTGGTGTGAGGACATGCAACCTAAAGACAAAATGTCATGGCAGGGCAGACCAGGCCCTAAGCCTTGGTTGGCGGCTGGTCTAGGATCGAAGCTCTGACTGGCAGACAATTAGAACATTGTTTTGCTGATCCAGTTGGTTCTGCAGCTTACCAGTGCCCCTCGCCATCAGGCGACCTCACGCTGACTACAAAACGTCCAATTGCGTCCTTACCCTTGAACGGGCAAAGTGCTCCAAAGCGTCCGAGCTACTACTAGCATTGTAAAAACGCGATCGCGCGTCTTTCCGAGACTTCCGTTTGTCTACTTTCAGTTTCACCGATAGCTTGACAACATGGCCGCCATTTGCATGCATTGCAAGCGTGTACTTTGAATTTGAACGGATTTTTAAAAATAGTTTTGGGGGGTGTTATGCTTTGTTTTTAAAAATGGATTTCGACGATTCTTCAAGTGATAGCGGAGATTTCGCTGGGTTCAATTTAAGTGACATTGAAGGGCACAAAGTTGACTATTAATCAGAGCTAGATATCAGTAATCAGCGTTACTTGCGTTAGAGGTCGTGAGTCAAACTTTAAAGAAAGTGATTATGATTTTGAAAATGTGTTTGTAAATTGCCGAATACATGACTGACAATTACAAACAATATGTTTTATTTTGTAAATATTTGTGTTCATGTATGGATTACTGGCAACATACACCTGAGTAACATAATCTGCATGCTTTTCCCTTCATTGTGCTGTTTATGTAACTAAAATCGGTTGACTAACTCCTTATTTGTGATGTTTTTACTAATGTAACCTGAAATTTTACCGAACGTGAAAAAAATCTTGCCCGATCAGAGCTAAAAAACAGACAAGTGTCTGCCCGGTAAAGGTTTAAGTCAAGTACGAGAAGTCAACATTTTAGTTCAACTGACTGGGATAGGGGTTGAACTCCCTACCTCAGCTTCAACACACTCGATGTTTAAGAATGAGGGATCTTATTAATTCTACCATGCTGATGTTCAGTTTGGGGGTTGATTGCAATGTCCTGCAAAGAACATGTAATTTATAAAAAACATATTTCAAATGTTAACATATTTTAAAACAAAAAGTCAACTATCCTGAGTTTCAACATGTTCTGAATCCTACAGAGTGTGCAAATGATTCCTATGGTCCAGGCTGCAGGAACCAATGCCCTGCATTGTGTCAGGCAGACTCACAGGGTGGCCCTGTCCGTGACCACAGAAATGGAACGTGTCTACATGGATGCCAGGATGGTTACAATGGATCACAGTGTAATGAATGTAAGCCAAGACTTATTGCAGTAGATTCATTATGATCTTTTCATTTACACCTAATTAATTATCTATATGTTATGATTTTTCAACTTACACTATACGTTATGATCTCTCCACTTACCTAATAGATTATCTATATATTATGACCTTTCCACCTACACCTAATAAACTATATATTATGATTTTTCCACCTACACCTAATAATCTATCTATATATTATGATCTTTCCACTTACACCTAATAAACTATCTATATACTATGATCTTTCCACTTACACCTAATAAACTATATATTACGATCTTTCCACCTACACCTAATAAACTATCTATATATTATGACCTTTCCACCTACACCTAATAAACTATCTATATATTATGATCTTTCCACCTACACCTAATAAACTATCTATATATTAATACCTTTCCACCTACACCTAATAAACTATATATTAAGATCTTTCCACCTACACCTAATAAACTATATATTATTATTTTTCCACCTACACCTAATAAACTATCTATATATTATGATCTTTCCACTCACACCTAATAAACTATATATTATGATCTTTTCACTTACACCTAATAAACTATATATTATCATATTTCCACCTACACCTAATAAACTATATATTATGACCTTTCCACCTACACCTAATAAACTATATATTATGATCTTTCCACCTACACCTAATAAACTATATATTATGACCTTTCCACCTACACCTAATAAACTATATATTATGATCTTTCCACCTACACCTAATAAACTATATATTATGATCTTTCCACCTACACCTAATAAACTATCTATATATTATGATCTTTCCACCTACACCTAATAAACTATCTATATATTATGATCTTTCCACCTACACATAATAAACTATCTTTGTATCTCCCCCGATGTGTCCCCACCTTGACGTGGTGGGGGAGCTTGCGTGTCCCATCGACCCCATTTGCTTGCCGATGGATGAAAAACTACATATCGGACAGCTTATGGGATAGGGACCAGACTAAGAGAGACACAACCTGCTGCTCTGCAGGTAAGACTGAGGATAGCAGTCAAAAAATTAAATCAGGTGCACGAAGGCAGACGTTCTTGGTCCGGACAAAACTCTTAAGGCTCCCTGTTGAGGGCTGTGGCTGAACGCCTCTAAGCCACAAACCCTCGGATCTGAGAGCTGGGCCGATACTCGCCTACTGAAAAATAGAGGCGTGATACTGAGCAAGCTAAATGCTCAGGTCTGATACATGTTCGAAGGCTCTCAGCTGGGGGATATGAGGAATTCCCAGATGTGAATGCGGTGTGTCTGTTATGCGCCCTTGGGCCGAAACCCGTAGGCCAACACATTCCGACTACAGCGTGCTTTTTTGACCAGGTAGCATTCCTGGGAGACTCACTTTTGTGGTGCCATCTACAACCATGCTGGCCAAGGTTGAACGGTCGAGGCCAACGCTCATCCCTCAAAGGAAGGCAGGGACAGTCCATAGCATTTTCCGCCATCCAAGGTTGCTTCCATAGTTACTGGGGCCCCAGTCGAAGGAAATGGTTACGAAAACTGTATCTAACTCATAGAGAGTGTAGACAAAAGTGGAAGAACGTCTCAATGACGCAAAATGGAACGCACGGCGAGCGAACCTATTGCGTGGTTTGAAGTCAAAAGCAAAAGCTTACCGAGTGGATGTCGCTCGCAGTCTGACCGCTCCTGGTGTGTGCTTGAGCGACCAGCGGCAAGCGAGATGCCTAACACATGGAAGTGAGGAACTAAAGCAGCCATGAGCAGGACGTGGCAACTCCTCGGGTGAGCCCAGTCTCAGAGCAATATGTGCCGGCTCTGCAATTATGGAAGCAGCCTTGGATAGCAAGGGAATGCTCATGGTCTGCCCCTGCCTTCCCTTGAGGGCCGACCACGATGTCGTTCATCGTTCTATCTTGACCAGCTGAGATGTGGGCGACATCACAACAGTCTAACGTGCCTCGAAACCAGAGGAAGGCTAACCTCATTTTAAAAAATGCCCGCCGGAAGTGTCGTCCTACGGGTGGCAAACTAAAAATTGACACTACGCAATTACGTCCGAGTGAAATGTCTCGTCCGAATGTCTCTCGTGCTAGGAACAGCTCTGACTACCTAGTTTCCGAATGCCGCTCTTGTTCGGAACAGCTCTGACTAGGTAGTTTTCCGAATGTCTGTCGTGCCTGGAACAGCTCTGACGGGCGCAACGACAAGCACATGTCCAAAAACTCGCTGAGTGGATGCCGTCTGCAAACCTGTCTGGTTTGTGCGGGAATGCCCCAGGGCAAACGAAATGCCCAATATATTGAAGTGAGGATTCAAAGCAGCCATGAGCAGGACGTGACGATTTCCCTCGGTGAGCCCAGATCCAGGGCGTTATGTGTCGGCCCTGCAACTATGGAAGCAACCTTGGATGGCGGAAAATGCTATGGACTGTCCCTGCCTTCCTTTGAGGGATGACCGTTGGCCTCGACCGTTCAACCTTGGCCAGCATGGTTGTAGATGCCACCACAAAAGTGAGTCTCCCAGGAATGCTACCTGGTCAAAAAAGCACGCTGTAGTCGGAATGTGTTGGCCTACGGGTTTCGGCCCAAGGGCGCACATCTGAAAAAAAACACTCCGGATGAACGAAAAGAAGAAGAAGAACTATCTTTGTATTATGATCTTTCCACCGACACCCAATAAACTATATATTATGACCTTTCCACATACACCTAATAAACTATATATTATGATCTTTCCACCGACACCCAATAAACTATATATTATGACCTTTCCACATACACCCAATAAACTATCTATATATTATGATCTTTCCACCTACACCTAATAAACTATCTATATATTATGATCTTTCCACTCACACCTAATAAATTATGTATATATTATGATATTTCCACTTACATCTAATAAATTAGAGATACTATACAGTCTTGCTTGCTCCTTATTCTATTCTGAAGTCGTCTTACAGCATTGTTTGGCCTCTCCTATTCTATTCTTAAATATATTGGTTGAGTCTTTACTCTACTATTCTAAGTTTATTGATATTGTATAGCCTTATTTCTTCTACTTTGGCTGCATTCTTCCAATATTTTGTTGTCGTTTTGGACGTAATTGTGTTGTGCCTGACAGCAGCAGATCTGCAATATTTGAGTCTGTCAGCCTCACATCCGACTTGTCCCCACCATTTTTTGTTAGTCTTCTTGTATAAATTCATATGACATGGCATGGACATTTGAGCCTATCATTTTGTGGAAATCACATTCAGCAGACATTAGAACCCTTCTGTCAAGTTTGTAGAGCATACCTCGATGGACAAATTTACCCATGGTTTGGGGCTGTGATGATGAGAGCCAGAATGGTTTCTAATCACTGCATCTCTAGGGGCCACCAATTTTTGATATTCCCTGACATTTTGATTCAGGCCTATGGTTGTCATGTATCCATGGTGTATGATGAGGGCGCATGGCAGAAGTCTCTCGTGGGTTCTGTAAAACCAGCGCAGAATCCGCTGATGAAAAAAGGTGTGGCTTTATATGCAACACAACAGACTTACTTTTCCGTTTCCGGACCTGAAATCACCACATCACTTCCAATTTTATTTAGTCCTTCTTCTATTCAGAAATATATTGGTATTACACAGCCATGATAAGTCATTCTTCGTGTACTTTGGGATATAGATGTCTTTACCGAATTATTTTAATAAAATAAATTTGCAGTAAATGAATTTGATCAAATATACACAAAATTCATCACTCTTTTGCAGCTCTTACCATTTGTTTGCAGGCAAACCCACTCTGACTTACTTGTAATTTGTGTCTCCAAGTCCAGAACGAGAATGAAACATTTTAGTCCAACCGACTGGTGTAGAGGTTTAACCCGCTACCTTGGCATCAGCACACCGGAAGTTTCAGAGCGAGTATTCTTATCCATTCAGCTATGCTGACATCCATCAGGTTGTGAAGGTGGCTTTCTGCAAGAACTTGCTACAAGATGATGAGATGATCATGTGTGAAAAGAATCTAACATGCATGGTGATCGGTTGATGAATTGTTGGGAGTAATATAGGTTTCCATTTCTTGACAGTATGTGACAATAGAACCTGTAGCGTAAGGTTGGCTATTTTGATAGACAATCAGAAATAGCAACAGATTGACTTTCAGGATTCAGAAAGACTAATTACTGTCAAAGAAGAGGCAAAAATGGCTCGCGATTCTAGACTATGATTTGTACAAGTCCCCAGGAATGACCAAGTCTTCAGACAGTGTTCAGGCAAGGATAGGTGAAGCGAACAAGCATACTAGTACTTCCGACAGTATGCTCTGTAAGAAAAAGGAGCCCCCAAATCTGATCCTTTCTCTCAACATGGAGATAGACAGATTACAATTATACGGTTACAATTTTCACTATGTCACTCACTCTTAATATACTAATATTAAACTAGAGTTCAACAGACTAGGTATTTTTAGATTACAAAATATAACAATTAATTTATTGATAAAAATGCTGAATCGTTTGATGAATTGGTGCGAGTAACATAGGTTTCCATTTCTTGACAGTCTGTGACAACGGAACCTATGGAAAGGTCTGCAGCAGCTTCTGCTCACAGTTCTGTGCCAAGGGGGATATTGCCGAGGCTATCTGTAATCACATTGATGGCATATGTCGTCACAGATGTCAGCCTGGTTATAAGGGACCCACATGTCATGAACATAGGTAGCTCTCTACTCTAATCAAATAGTTAGTTGCATATCCTTTACAGGGCATTGCAGACAGCCCTAGCATTTTTTGGCTGTTTGTGATTCCTGGTCAAGTTTACACTCAGTAGTTTGCCATTGTTTTATGAACGACCAGCACTCATACCAGTGTATCTAAACCAACACAATGCGGCCTGCTTCCAAATTGCCCACAGCTGTGTTTCGAATGCGGGATTACACATTTTATTTGTAACCCCTTCCCACAGAGTCAGCAATAAAATCTCATCATTTTCCTCTTGTACCTTGCGGTATCGAGGTGAAGTATAAACAGCGGGAGAGTGCCCGTTCATGGGCTTCATGTATTGATATTCCCATGGACTCTGCTATTCCCTTTGTCCCTCATTTACGTGGTCGGTGTCTTTCTCTGCTTCCATCTGGTTTATACATCATTGCTTGTTGTGGTATACTGTTAGTTGGTAATCTAGTTACATGGCCAAACCGGTATTTTCATACTGCTCATAGAAAAACTAAAAAGTAGAATCAGTTTTCATTGTTTGTTTGATACTTCTTTAATTGTCACTTGTATCTCTACATGATATTCACTTCATATTCACATTTCAGAGGTGTTAATTCTTCTTCTAGCTGTTTGCAGTTCAAGACTCGGCGTCATATAATAATGCTGAGCATACAAAGCCATGAATGACTTGCAGTTGAAATGATAAGATAGTAGTTTGGTTGGTCACATTTCCAGACTCCACGTCATATAACAATGCAGGGTATACACAGCACTTTGTGATTTTGCAGTTTTAATGATAGTATAGTTGCGTGTGACACATGTAAACTCCTCTACCACTACAAGGTGGACACACAGCAGAGGAGCAGGGTTTCTAGTTTTGAAATGTTGCCTGCTCATTAGTTTATTCCACCTGGGGAAGAGAGGCAGAGTGGTTTAGAGGTATGTCATCCATCTCTAGTTTGAGCAAAGCTGGTTCGATCACAGTATGAAATGTGAACTTTTACAAAATAAGAACTAGGATGACACAATCCACCCTGATATCACGGATCTATGGCTATGTTATACACATTGAAAATATCCTGGAGGTTAGAGATCTTGACAATATCAAATTTCTTAAACATCTGCCAACTTTGTCCTTAAACCAGAAATCTTCTTCTTCTGCGTTCATCCAGAGTTTTTTTCCGGATGTGATTGCTTTGTGCCTGTTTTCAGCAGAGCTGCGTTTTTGCGCCGTTAGGCTGACACATCCGACTTCTGCGGGCATTTGTTGACCGGGTTAACCTTCCTGGGGAAACCAGAAATTAATTCTGACAAAGAACACATACAGAAGAAAAAAATATTTATTAGAAACAGTTATTTACAATGAAGAAACATTAATTTTGATCATCAACAAAATCTTCCCTACACAACATGTGCAGGTGGCACTTATGGTCAAGACTGGACTCATGTCCTGAGTTATGTAAACAGACTGACCAAACTACACCTGCTTGTGATCACATGGATGGACAATATCTACAGGGATGTTTGGCCGGTTACATGGGGGGTCATTGTGATGAATGTAAGTATTCATTCATTCATTCAGTAGCATGTCCCTTGCAGAACTTCGCTCCCATAACAACCTTGCGGAAAACTTCTAGGTCATAAGCAAGATGTCCTGTGTCTGATACATTCATCTGGAGATCATCTGCCACATCCTGCACCCATCTTCTCTTTGGCCTTCCTCTTCCTCTCTTCCCGGGCATATACCCCCATGATTGTTCTCTCCAAACTTTCATGACATTTCAAATGACCAAAATATTAAAATTTTCTTTGTTTTATCGTCTATAGTTGCCAACTTTCTTCAGTATTCAGATCTTGTCGTATGGATGCATTTGTTCTTTTCTGTTTTCAAGATATTCTTAGAACCTGTCTATAACATTTATATTCAAAGGCATTTATGCGCTGTTCAGCTTGTTTAGTGAGTGTCCAGGTCTCACAGACGTATGTTGCAACGGGAAATATGCATACTCTTAAAGATCTAATTTTTGTAGTTCTGTCTGTCCCACTCCACAATTTATTCAGTTGTTTTAGTTTTTGAAGAGCAATAGATATTCATCTTTTAATTTCTTTCATTGTGCCACCATTGTTGGTAATCAATAACCCAAGATATTCAAAATTTTCCACTACCTCCAAATTTTCCTCATTAGCATATATTTCTTTCTTTTTTTACGGGGGAATGAACAGGCTGATAGGCTAGCAGAGAATGCACCTCTTGGTGGAATTTTGCCTATGGAAAAGGGGGAGGTGGTCGTGCGCTTGTGGGACCAGGTGGAGAAGGCGGAGGAACAGATTGAGAACCCATATGTGCAAAGATTGAGATTGCGGGGGATCGTCAGGGGTTCTGGAAGAATCTCAAAACTGAGAGGGAAGACCAGGAGAACTTTTAATCAGATAGTGGTGGGAATGATTAGTAGTATGACTCTTCGCTGGCTGTTGAACGAGGGGACGGAGCACGTATGGAAATGTCCTGAGTGCAGTGATGTCGGTTCTTTACTCAACTCAACTCTTTCTCCATAGTAGTTTTATCTATGCATTAGCTTTGTTTTTGCTATGTTAAGATTAAGTTGTGATTTTCACTATTCACTTGAGTGATTTTCACTATTCAATTGGTTATTAGGTTTTCTATACCATTCAGTGTTATAGATAGCAATACCATATCATCAGCATATCAAATCTCTGGTATGTCATGACCACCGATATTTAGGGCATCATATTGTTCCGTTTATATCATCTCTGACATTTCTCATTATATTTTCAGTGTACAGGTTAAACAAATAGGGGAACAGCATGGTGCTTGATATCAAACCAATCTGATGTCTCGCCATTTATTCTAACCGCTGCTAGTTGGTCTAGATAGAGCTTTTAGATGAGTTGTATTACATTTTCCTCATGATTTCCCAAAGTTTTTCATGTTGTACACAGTTAAATGCCTTTAAATAATCCACAAAACATGAGAATAGGTTTGCATTAAATTCTCTGCACTTCTCTATTATTAAACGCATGTTGAGTACGTGATCTCTTGTTCCTCTTCCTTGTCTAAATCCAGCTTGAACCACGATAATTTCTTCTTCCATTTTCTTACGAAGTCTTCTCATTATGACTTTTAGTAGAATTTTACTTGATGACTAATCAGGACAACAGTTCTGTAGTTCGGAAAGAGACCGAGCCATATGGGATAAAACCTGGTGCAATGAAGTCGACCCTGTCGACTTTTAAGCGACTTTTTAATAATTGCACTTTATTTTCATCATCTATAATGAGTGAAGTTGAGATGGCAAGACAATAGGTGAAACAAACTGTTCCTTTGCTGCAATAATGGTACTTTATTTTCATCATCTATAATGAGTGAAATTGAAATGGCAAGACAATAAGTGAAACAAACTTGTCCCTGCTGCAATAATGGCACTTCATCATCTACAATGAGTGAAGTAGAGATGGCAAGACAATAGGTGAATCAAACTGTTCCCTTGCTGCAATAATGGCACTTCATCATCTATAATGAGTGAAGTAACAAACACGAGTTATAGAACTGGTAAGCTTTACAAGTACACAATCACGAGTGACAAAATGGACGTTGTGTCTAGAGCCTTCATCAGCACACAAACACACTGATACAACAATACGAACAGTTCAACTTAAAATATATATATATATATATAAATGTTACTCATCTTTTCCTTGTTATGGACTCCATTCGTATGTAGCTCACAGCCTAGTGTGGGACGCAGAGGTGTTTCCAAGGCACCAGGGCCGGGTTATATACTGGCCAAGACCTATTGACGCGTCCTCGTCGAGCGTCCTGGGCAACAGGTCCCTTCGGGGTCCTGGCTAAAGTCAGTAGGATCGCCGATTCCTCCAAAGTCGGAGAGTGTCTGCCTGTACGGCGAGGAACCAACAGTCAGCACACCAATAAGCCGGACATGGGGCAACGGATACTCACGCAAACCTCAGGTCCTGTATGACATCACAATGATGTTGGACAACAGGATGCCTTCATCCGACATACAGGACTTCGCGTTGGAGCTCAAGCCAACGAACACAAGCAAGCAAGCACAGCCTAGTGTGATCGTATTCTAGTAAAGCTGACTGATTCTACTCCTTGTTTTTGTTGATTACTCGTTGCATTTTTACAGTTTACTGCAGTTCCACTAATTCCACTTCATCATCTAGCAGGTTCTTTGTGGTATGTCACTCTCGTCACGGCCCACCAAATAGTTTCTCTATCTTTTGCCATTTCTTCTGCCTCATGCCCGAGGTGTCCGCAGTGTCCCATGTCCATCTTTGTGCTGTTGACACTTGTCTCTTGTTCCAGAAATCATGCCTTCCATCGCTGTTCTTTCCAAGTCATTATGATATTTAATATAAACAAAGTATTTCACTTTTCAAGACAATACTGTTTATGGGCCATTGCTATGTAAACAGAAGGACTTCCTGCTAAGTGTTAGACTTCCGTGGGGCTAACTTTGTTGACATTCAAAACGATATCAATGACCTTGTGCTTACTTTTTCAGCCAAAGTATTATTTTATCGTCCACTTCATATGATATATAATTCTGCAGTATGCACCTGACGAGATGCAGCGAAATATGCCAGGCTGGAAATTGTGCAATATTTTATTTATGGCTTCTGTGTTTCAATTCAGTAAGGGAATACATTATTCAATAAGCACCACCTTGCGAGCAGCCCACTCAAAGGCCATGTCTAGAAAGCTCTTCCTAATCTGATAGCGAAAGACATGCTAGGGAAACCGGAAAGAAGAAGAAACAGTGGGAAATATACCTGGGGTCAAAGATAATAGTAAACTATATGTGGACTTTTGTGTTATGGAGGTGTAATGATTTTATCATTATCATGTGCCATTTGAATGGTGCAGATGATTATGTTCCGCCATAAAAATCTATCAACTGTGTTCTTGTTCTTCTAATCATCTTCTATGCCATTGTGTCAAACCGGTCAGCATTGTCACAACCTTCACTCGACCTTTCATCTCTTAATACAACCAAAAATGATTTTCTTGTTGTGATGTAGGTAATCATCTGTATTTGTGAATTGGTCTCCTGCAGCACTTGGATACTAATCTTCTTAGCTGTCCATAGAATTCTTAAGGAATATTTTCAAGAATATTTAATTGTATGTAGTAAATATTGCTAAAATTACAAGTAATTGCAAATTCTGTTTCAGAACTTTTCAGTTGTGAGTATATCATGTTTTATAGTAATGAATTTATTAAGAAATTATTAAAATTAAAGCCTTTCATTAACCCTTTACAAGGCATAGCGTCCGTTACCGGCCGGTCTCTAAATACGAGCGTAACGTCCGATTCCGGCCGATACTATTATGCATTGTAAAAACGCGATCTCTCGGCTTTCCGACACTTCCGTCGGCTACTTTCACTTTCGCCCATAGCTTGACAACGTGGCCGCCATTTGTAAACGCGCTACAATGACTTTGAACAGACTTTTACGGACTTGTTTTGATAGTTTTACGCTGTTTTTCAAAATGGATTTCGGCGATTCTTCAAGTGATAGCCGAGATTTCGCTCTGTTCAATTTAAATGACATTAAAGGGCACGAAGCTGATTATTAATCGGAGCTAGATATCAGTGCAAAGCGTTACTTTGCATTAGCAGTCGTGAGTCGGACTTTAAAGAAAGTGATTATGATTCTGAAAATGTGTTTGTAAATTGCCGTATAGATGACGGAAAATCACAAACAACATGCCGTATTTCGTAAATATTTGTGTTCATATATGGATTACCGGCAACAATCACGTGAGTAACATATTCTGCATGCTTTTCCCTTCATTGTGTTGTTTATTTAACTAAAATCGGTTGACTAACAACTTATTTGTGATGTTTTTACTAACGCGACCCGAAATTTTTACAGAACCTGAAAAAATCTTGCCCGTTCAGGGCTGCAAAACGGACAAGCGTCTGCCCTGTAAAGGGTTAAGTTACATTTTTCACTGTTTATACTGAATTATCTGTTGCAACTTTATAACTTAGTATAAACTGTGAAAAATGTATCTTAATGGATTTTATTTGTACATTGTCTTCCAGCTGTTAGTTGTTTTTCATAATTAGGACTGCTGAGCTTTTTGCTCTTTTCCATCTAATTGCAGGTTTTTCAAAACAAAACAAGCCTTTCTTGTGAAGTTGCTTTATTATGCTATAAAATGTTTTTGTTATGGTGAGATTGTTAACAGTTTTCTTGTTTCTGTAACATGTAAATGTACACCGTGGGCTGTTTCATAAGGATGGTTTCACTTACTGCACTCAGCTTCGTGGCAATAAACTTACCTACGAGGGTCATTCAGAAAGTAATGCACCACATCATTTTTCTCAGCTAATAATGAATATAGAAGCATGAAATTTTGCACTATCAAATATAAATGCCAATGGTGTGCATCAGATTGAAACCCAACCAGCCAAATAATAGGTCTGCCCTAAACTGTTAAAATGGAGCGTTTTAGCAACTTGCGTTATAAGCAGCAAATTGTGATAGAATTTCTTGTTGCAGATAAGGAAACTGTTGTGAACATTCATAAACATTTATGTGATGTATATGGAAGTTTTGCAGCCGAGAGAAGTACAGTCAGTCGCTGGGCTCAGATAATCAAAGAGTGAGTGCGTGGTGCGACACTGTGAGCTGTGGGTTTCATGTGAAGTGCTTTTTAATCGGCCCAAGTTTTTATTTTTAGAACGTGGCTGCATGTTCGGAGCGATGGCAGGTGGCTATGTCCCAGAGTTGACCAGTTTTTGCCTTATGCAGAAATGCGTGGCTGCTGGGCTTCTGGTTGACTGCCACTGCCGTCGGTGATGAACTGTATGTTCGTGGACTGTGTAGGTGAACATCTAGGAAACATCCAGATAGGAAAATGACTGCTGATTCCATCAGAAATGAATTGGGTGTTTCGTGGGGAACTGGTGTGTTGACATTCTGGCGGCGGCATTATGCACAGTGTATCTGTGCGGGCTGTTGTTTGTCGAGACTCCTATCTTTTCCACTTTTCACATTGGGCAGTGAGGAGCGTTTTGTGTGATATTCACTGGCACAGGAACGGAGCATAATGGGGACGACCCGTTGCTGTGAAGTTGGAACTGCGACTAACTAACTAACTAACTAACTAATCAAAGAATCAGGAAGTGGACATTCGGAGCTGCTTGATCGGCCGTGCTGTGAATGTCCTGCCACAGCCACCAACGCAGAAATGTTGAAATGCACTTGGGGAATTATTCTTACTAATAGTCAAACTCAACAGTTTGCCTTACAGCTGTCAGTCAGCAAAGGTAGTGCAAATGCAGTTATAAAATCTCTCGGATTTTCTATGGTTTGTGCAAGATGGGTTCCTTGAAGTCTCACAAATGACCAAAGGAATGCAATTTACTAAATTGTTGGAGCATTTCAGTGCTGATACAGAGAACGTTTTGGCTAAGATCCCTACAGGTGATGAAACCTGGGTACATCATTTTGAACCTGAGACAAAAAGACAGTCAATGGAGTGGCATCATACGCAATCACCATGAAGAACGAAATTCAAGACAACTCCTTCAGCTGGAAAGGTCATGATCACTCTCTTTTGGGACATTGTAGGTGTGATTCTTGTGGATGTTATGCCAAGAGGAGACACAATCAATTCGCAAGTTTACATTAGGACATAAAAAAAACTAAATTAACATTTTTGCAGAGTTCGGCAGCTCAAGAATCCAGCAGACCTGCTTCTCTCTCCTTCATAACAATGCACGCCCTCACACAAGTCTGGCAACATGGGAAGAAACCACCAAATTGGGTTGGACTGTATATGTATATATATATGTATATATCCACCCTATAGTCACAATTTGGCACCCTCTGATTTTCTTCTATTTGGTCTACTTAAAAATGCACTCCATTTAAAAATGCAAATACCATTGCCCTGGGTATGCCAGTTAGTTAGTTAGTTAGTTAGTCGACAGATCATCCTCGTTGCACATCGGACCATTCAGTCCATAAGTGCTCGGATCCCCTCCTCAGCAAATCCCGCAGCGTGTAGCGGCTAACGACGCCAGTTCTGTGTTGGTTTATCAATCTTCTTTGGCTTCCTGCGTAGTGTTCTTGTTTGGCCACCCCTCTTTTAATTTGCTGCTCTCGCAGTCTGGCCATTGTAGATTCACAGTCATCACTTGGTTCTTGCAAAAGTCTCACTTCTCGTAGAGCATTCAGAATGTCAGCCTGGTCCATGGCGCGTCCGCCCTCAACAGTAGCCTCACCTGCGAGCTTGTCAGCCCGCTCATTTCCTTGTACTCCCGCATGCCCTGGCACGAAGATGAAACTAATCTTTGCCAGCCGAGACCGCTTCAGAGGCAGCAACCATTCTCTTCGGATCGACCCCTCCTCTATCCTCTTGATCATGTTCATTGAGTCGCTAAGGAAACAAGCCCTAGTGAATGTCTGTGTCTCGAGCCATGTTATTGCTTTACTTACTGCCATGACTTCCATGGTCAGGCTACTTGTGGTTTCAGTGAAAGCACCAGAGTCCTCCTTCACAATTCTCCCTCCGGCCCGAGCTGTAAAGGCCCATGAGCTTCTCACATGTCGGATGACCAACCCATCTGTGTAGATGACCGCGTCACTGTCTAGCGAATTCTCGAAAATCAACGCTTGTACTTCAGCCTCAACAGCAGCCGGATTTTCTTGTCTGCATTTTCTATCTAGTTGGATGCAAACTGAAAAGGATGTGCAGAAGTCTGTTGGCACTTGCACCCACTCCTCGCCAGGTTCTAAGTCCTCAAGTGAACACACCTGTTGAAGAATGTCCTCGGCTTGACCCATCCACGACCGTCCTCTTTTTAACCTGCTGCCCTTCACCTTCCTAATTTCACTATGCAGTGGATGCTGTGTGTTTGCGTTAATTCTGAGGTAGGCGCGTGCCCTGCAAACTTGCATTCTCTCTTCAATGGTTGGAAAATCAAGAAGGTAGCGCATCGCCCTGCATGCTGTATCTCTTGTACATCCAAGAATAATGCGCATATCTTCATTCTGTATCCTTTCCATCCTTTCTATCTGCTTATGGCTGAGAGTTAAGATTGCCATTGCATACTCCAAAACAGACACGACCAGCCCCTCGTATAGATGGCGCTGCTCACAGTTTGCTGCCGCCATCACCCGCATCGCTGCCAAACCCCGATTGGCCTTTGTTATCACCTGGTCTATGTGCACATTATAAGCAAGGCTTCGATCAAACCGTATCCCCAGGTAATTCATTGCCTGCGTTCTTTCCACCGTCTCTGAACACAGCATTACAGTTGGTGTTGGATTGTTGACAATATGATTATTCAACGAGAACCAAGTCACTGTTGCCTTTGTTGGGTTGACCATTGCCCCAGCTTCATCACACCAAGTACTTATGCGATTGAGTTCGGTTTGTAGCTCCACAGCAACCTCCTCTCTATCCTTACCCTGACGATACACTAAAACATCATCGGCATATGACAATGTCCTGCCAGGTCCAGTGATCTGCTCACTGGTGATTCTCACTGTGTAGGCGTTGAACAGTACCGGAGATAATGGTGATCCCTGTGGTAGGCCAGGATATATTGTTGTTGGTTCCGAAGTCCAACTGCCACATCTAAAAACTACTTTCCGTTGGAAGAGAGCTGCAGCGATCCAACTAAGGAGGAATGGACTTACGTTTAGTTCAAGAAGCTGAAACATTAAAAAATCCAGTGGTACTCTGTTGTATGCGTCCTCAAGATCAATCGCTGCAGCAACGGTTTCAGTGCCTGAGTGGAAACCTTCATAGACATCATGGGCAAAGACTGCTGCATTGGTCCAGGTTTCTCTTTTTGGACGGTACCCACCCAGGGTAGGTGGGAAAACACCTTGCCTCTCTAGTTGGCTTGATATTTTCCTGGCAATTACCTTCTCCAGCAGCTTGCCTATTGTATTCTGCATGGTTGTAATTCGATATCCCTGAATTTTCTTGTGGTCTTTGTCAGGCTTCGGCAAGGGAATCAGATAGCTGTGTAACCATTCCTCCTTGATGCTAGCACTCCCTATACTGTTGTTGTACATGTCTGCTAGTTTCTCTAGCTCATTGTCGGTACACCTATTTATGTCGTCGTATCTTATGCCATCAGGACCTGGAGCACTGTTTTTTGATCGTCGAAGCACAGCCTTGATTTCTTGCACTGTCACTGTGTCTTCATCCGAAGTGTTCTGGGCCTTGCATCTGTCTGAGGTGACCTCCTTGGCCAGATTCCGGCCTCCCATGTCTGTCTGGTTGCTCTGCTCAAGGTAGCGTTCAAAGAGGGCTTTGCCCTTGTCCTCGTCAGTCCTCTGCCAGATGAGGTCAGCACCTTGGAAGTCAGAAATGCTCTTATTCTTGACTACACCACTCATGCTTTTATGTAGTCGCCAGAACAATTTCAGTGACTTGTCTGTGCTTACTCTTTGACACACCTCTGCCCATTTTTCGCTTTTAACCACCGTGACCAGTTTTTGAAATAGCTTACTTTTGTGTGCATCTCTCTTTCTAAGTGCAAGCAGGGACTAGGATGACCAGCTCTGTTCTTCTTGGCATTTTGCCATCTCCTTACAGCACTACGCTTATCCACCCAAGCCTTCTCCACCTCGAAACTCCACCACGGTGGCTGCTCCCAGCTTTTTTTCCTTTTCTTCCTGCTGCATATGCCAGTTATATAAACCCTACTGGGCAGATGAGACATGGGCAAGGTCTGCTGGTGAAGGAAGGCGTGAAGCATGTGGTACTTGACATGAGCCAGTGGAATCACAGTGCAAGAGAGGTCCAGGGTATACAAATGGAGATTGGGGGGCTTAAGTTGGAACATCATCAATGTATATGCCACAGAGGACAGTTTTGTCAGAAAGGAACACTGGGATTGGCTTAAGGAACTGGAGGAATTACCAGGTGATAGGCTACTCATATGTGGAGACTTCAATGCGAAGAACAGAGATTGGGACAGCAGTGGAGAAAACTGACAGGGAATTGCCCTTGCGGATGCCATGGTGGACTCCGATGTGGTCTGCATAAATGATGGTAGGCCGACTAGAATGGCAATGAGGCCTGGTGATGCGGACACAGCTATTGACTTGGCACTTGTCTCCCAGTGATCAGTCCTTGATATAAAGTGGACTATTTTGAATGACCATGGGAGTGATCACATGCCATGCTCAGTCCTGATCTCCAAATCCAGGAAAGTTAAGGCTGGGAGAGCGCGCAAGACCTTCCGGTACAAGTGGACCGACAGCCTTCTTGGACGCCTCAGACAGGGGACATGCAACAGGGCTGTTAAAAATCCTTTTTTGCATCCCCCATGGTGGACCCCAGAAGTAGACCAGGCTTGGAAAGCAAAGAGAGCTGCAGTGAAGCAGCTAAGGAAAGTACGACAGACACCCAGAAGCTCACAAGAGGAAGTGGACGTGGCGGAAAATGTCAAGAAAGACAACGTGGAGGTTTTCAAGCGCTGTGCTGCAGAGGCCAAAAAGGCAAAATGGGAAGGTTTCATGAATGAGATTGGAGGTGATAAAACACTGCGAAAGTTCTGGAAACTGCACAGACAAATACAAAGAAAAGATCGGCCTATGACAGTGGGAACAATTTATAGAGATGATGGTGTGCACGTGACAACAGACACAGAGAAAGGGGAGGTGTTTCTCTAGAGATATTTAGAGCAGACCAATCATAATGATGTGGACACCAGGGATGCAATTAGAGAGAAGTTATCTGGCACCATAAAGAATATGCCTTATGAAGACATCATACGGGTTGAAGATGTTAAATATGTTTTGAAAAAGGCAAAAGACATGGCACCAGGGCCTGATGGGGTCAGGTATGGCCACATGAAGGCTTTGAGCGATTTAGACCTGAAGGAGATGACCGACTGCTTTAACCAGAGCATTAGGACAGCATCAGTACCGCAGGATTGGGTACACAGTTATCTCATCCCTCTCCCAAAATCGTTCAAGGATCATTCAAAGCTTAGTGGCTTTAGGATCATCACCCTTCAAAATACATTTGGGAAGGTTTTAGAGAAGATAGTCGCTGGCAAGCTGCAAGAGTTTTTGGAAAGGGGGAGGTTTCTTCCAAGAGGCCTGGGGAGCTACAGGCCAGGAAAAGATACCTGGTCAAATGCAGCCACTTTTGCCTTTGACGTTTATGATGGGTTCCAGAGTAGACAAGAAACGATGGCGACGGCGCTTGATCTCGAGGATGCATACAATAGAGTTCGATATGATATTTTGATGACCGCACTGATGGAGAAGGGGGTCAATCCGTGGTTGGTGAACTGGATAGCGACCATCCTACATTCTCGTAGGATTGCTCTCCGTCTGGGTGCATGGACCTCAGAGCCACATATTTTAACCCCGGGACTGCCACAGGGATCCGCAATCTCACTGGTGCTCTTTAACGTGTATACGAGCAAAATTGCAAACTTAGAAGCACCAGGGATTGGAAGGATACTAACATTTGCATATAGGCAGGGGAGAGATAGGGAGCAAACAGCCAAGGAGCTACAGGCGACAGTAGACAAAGTGATTGACTGGTACACTGAAATGGGTGCTGTCATCCACCCGGAAAAGGCAGCTGTTTTGTAGTGCTCTCTGGACAACAGGATTGTGAGAGCTGATATTCCAAGCCTCACGATAGATGGTGGAAGCGTCAACAGAGAGAACAAACTGAAGTATCTGGGAATCACATTTGACAGGAGCCTGTCCTTCAAGGATCATGTAGAGATGGTTGTGACAAGATCTCAAAAGGGACTCAACGCACTTAAAACTATGGCTGCAATGGACATAGAGCAGAGAATGCTTTTCAGACTATACCAGCACTTGATCCTTTCAGCGATTGATTATGGACTAGGACTCCTCACTGTCTAAAAGAGTCAGCTGGTGAGACTGGAGCGCATACAGAACGAGGCTATGCGGGTCATTCTGGGATGCATTAGAGACACCCCAGTGGTGTGTATGCGGTACATCCTTGGTTTGCCGAGTGTTGCTGGCAGGCTCAAGGTGATGCAGGCAATGGCATACCTCAGAGTAGCTGCTGACACAGATCACCCGTTGCATGAGGCGCTGGACGCAGTTAACCCTACCAGACCGCTGTACCAATTTTTCGGTAATTTCCTAATCTGCCTCTATACCGCTGAACCTAATTTTCGGTATTTTGCCTAGTAAGTGAAAAAAAAATGCATCACAAACTAAAAATAACTAACCAGTCGTGGTCAAACCTTATGGTTAGCCATTGCAAATGTCTGCCCCCATAGGTTTGAATTGACTTTGTGTGGTTTATTGAGAAAAAAATTCTGAAAATTCACAATGAAACGAACGGCTGATGAACCAAGCACTTCAACAAGAAAGAGAAGTAGGTCTAGGCTTTTCACAGTCCAACAGGTGATCGATACTTTGGTTTTTTCAGACTGGATTGGCACACAAAGGTGGAATATTGGCGCTAGATGAAAGGTAGACCTATTTTCTACAATGTCTCCAAGTTACATCTTATTCTAACCACTTGTTTGCTTGTAACTAACATTTTTCTATATCATGTTGGTTTTTCTCTATTTAATGCTCAGGAGCCCAGGTAATAGGGACAGTTAGGTTCAGGGCCTCAGGTCTGGTAGGGTTAAGGGCCAGCGACTGATAAGAGGGAAATCATGGATGGCTCAGGCAGAGGATACGATCAGACAGGTGTACCCCTTGGAGAACATTAGGCGAGGAGAGGAGTGGGTCAGAGTGCCAGCGGAGCAGTAGACTTGTGCAGAGTTATAATCACATTGAGCCGGGAGTGCAGGGAGTGGCCAGCAGGGGCCACAGAAGTGGAAATCCAGCAACTAATTCAGGATAATGCTCGCCCGGGTGATGTGATTATCTACACAGATGGTTTGGTGTTGAGAGGTAGTAGAAGTGCCTGGGGTTTCTTGGCAAAGGCTAATGGTCGACGTTTGGTGCAGGAAAGCTTGGCATATGATACCACAACATCTAGCTTAAGAATGGAGGTGGAGGCAGTCAGTGGAGCTTTCCACTGGATGGAGAATACGTTACACACACACATCGTGATTGTAACTGACTCAGAAAGCACGCTGAGTAGGGTGAGGACAGGCAATCTTCGTGCCGAGTGGCTTGCTTCGCTTCGGAAGTCACGGGTGGCAAGCATCGTCTGGATCTTTTCTCCGGGGCACGCTGGTGAGTTGGGGAATGAACAGGCAGACAGATTGGCTGGCTCTGCTAAACTTGGCGGGGTATTGATGCATGATAAGGCAGACGTGGTTGCGGCCTTGTGGGAGCACATGTACACCATGAAGGAGCAAATGGATCACCATGGTCTGGCAAGAATGCGACAGCGTGGAGTGACGAGCTGATCTGGCCGATGCTCAACGCTTAGAGGAAAGGCGAGACGCACATATAATCAGATTGCTACTGGTACTATTGGGGTTGGAACTCTTCGCTGGCTTCTGAGGATGGGGACGGAGCGCTTATGGGAATGCCCTGAATGCTGTGATGTCGGTTCTTAAATCAATCAATCAATCAATCAAAAATGCACTCCATGGGACAAGGTTTGAAGATGATGAAGGAGTGATTCATGCAGCAAAGAAATAGCTACATGATCAGGGAACAATCTGGTACGGGCAAGAAATACCTGCACATATTTTGTGCTGGCATAAAGCCGTACAAGTTGATGGGGATTATGTTGAATAATACTAAAGTTTACATGTCATATCCATGTATATCTTATATATAAATTGCGATCTCCGTATGTCTGTCTGTCTGTATGTATCTCTGTATGTCCTTTATGCGCTCGCGAACGGCCCATCCGATTGAGATGAAATTTTCTACACGCCTTCCTTTCATTCCAGAGCTGCCAACTGTCATAGTTTTTTTTTCTTCTTCCTCCTCCTCCCTCCTCCCCCTCCCAAAATACGTACGTAAATATATGATGATGATGATGAAAGAATCCCCGAACCAAAACGCTAGGGAAAGGGAAGAAAATGACGTGACTACACAGAATCGTCACACGGCAATCATCATCATCAAGTGCCGTGCCGGCTGGCGTAGGCGTTCATGGCTCTCCGTAGATCTCAGTCTTTGGTTTTTTGGATTAACTCTGCTGCTGATATTCCTCCATGCCACGGCAATATCAATAACAATTCATCTTTTTATGTGTAAGGAAGTTATCTACAGTCGTGTAGAAGGGAAGAACTAGACGAGTATGAATTCGGAATGGCGAACTCTCTCCTCCTCTCTTCTCCTCCCTCCTCCTCCCTCTATCTCCTCCCTCCACCCTCCTCCTCTTCCTCCTCCCTCTCATCCCTCTCCCTCCTCCCTCCTCCTTCTCCCTCTTCCTTCTCCCTTCCTCCTCCATCCTCCTCCCTCCGCCTCCTCCCTCATCTTCCCTCCTCCTCCCTCTCCCTCCTCATCCCTCCTCCTCCTGCCTCCCTCCTCCTCCTCCTGCCTCCTTCTCCCTCATCATCCTCCCTCCTCCTCCTACCTCCTCCTCCTCCTACCTCCTCCTCCCTCTACCTCCTCCTCCTCCCTCCACCCTCCTCCTCCCTTCTCCTCCTCTTCCTCCTCCCTTTCCTTCCTCCTCCTCCTCCCTCTATCTCCTCCTCCCCCTACCTCTTTCCTCCTCCCTCCTCCTCCTCTTCCACCTCCCTTTCCTTCCTCCCCTCCTCACTCTCCCTCCTTCCTCTCCCTCCTTCCTCCTCCTCCTTCCTTCTTCTCCCTCTGCCTCCTCCCTCCTCCTCCTCTCCCCTCCTCCTTCTCCTCCTCCCTCCTTCTCCCTTCTTCTCCTCCTCTCCCCCCTCCTCCTCCTACCCTCTTCCTCTTCCCCTCCTCCCTCTCCCTCCTCCATCCTCCTCCTCCCTCTTCCTCCTCCTCCCTCTTCCTCCTCCTTCCTCTTCCTCCCTCTCCCTCCTCCATCCTCCTCCTCCCTCTTCCTCCTCCTTCTTCCTCCTCCTTCCTTCTCCCTCTTCCTCCTCCTCCTACCTCCTCCCTCCTCCTCCTCTCTCCTCCTCCCTCCTCCTTTTTCCTCCTCCCTCCTCCTCCTCCCTCTACCTCCTCCTCTCCACTCTTCCTCCTACCCTCTTCCTCTTCCCCTCCCCCTCCTCCCTATCCTCCTCCTCCCTTCACATTCCTCCTCCTCCCTCTTCCTCCTCCTCCTTCCTCCTCCCTCCTCCTCCTTCTTCCTCCCTCCTCCCCCTCCCCCTCCTTCCTCTCCTCCTCCTCCTCCTCCCTCCTCCTCCCTCTACCTCCTCCCTCCTCCTCCCTTCACATTCCTCCTCCTCCCTCTTCCTCCACCTCCCTCCTCCTCCTCCCTCCTCCTCATCCCTCCTCCTCCCTTCTCCTCCTCCCTCTACATCCTCCTCCCTTCACATTCCTCCTCCTCCCTCTTCCTCCTCCTCCCTCCTCCTCTTCATCCCTCCTTCTCCCTCCTCCTCCTTCTTCCTCCCTCCTCCTCCCTCCTCCTCCCTTCTCCTCCCTCTACCTCCTCCTCCTCTCTCCTCCTCCCTCTACCTCCTCCCTCCTCCTCCCTCTACCTCCTCCCTCCTCCTCCCTTCACATTCCTCCTCCTCCCTCCTCCTCCTCTCTCCGCCTCCCTCCGCCTCCTCCTCCCTCTCCTCCTCCCTCCTCCTCCCTCTACCTCCTCCCTCCTCCTCCCTTCACATTCCTCCTCCTCCCTCCTCCTCCTCCCCTCCTCCTCTTCCCTCCTCCTCTTCCCTCTTCCCTCCTCCTCCCCCTCCTTCTCCTCCTTCTCCCTCCTCCCTCTTCCTCCTCCCTCCGCCTCCTCCCTCCTCCTACTCTCTCCTCCTCCTCCCTCCTCCTCCTTCTCCCTCCTCCTCCTTCTCCCTCCTCCTCCCTCTCCTCCTCCTGCTCCCTTCTCCTCCTGCGTTCTCCTCCTCCCTCCTTCTCCCTCCTCCTCCCTCTTCCTCCTCCCTCCTCACCTCCTCCTCCACCCTACTCCTCCCTCCTCCTCCTAATCCCTC